>WYDF02028213.1:0-12909 GCA_009867245.2 Adranes taylori
AATATTCACATGTGTGTGTACATTAACGTAAAGGTACAAACCCGTGCATGTGTGGATGTGTGGGGGTGTGTTATTATACATGTGCTTTACGGTTTTTGCTTGACATTGGATTTTTAAATCCGGTTGATGTATTCCAAGTATTTTTATTTCTTGTTTCTCCTTATAGGATAATGTTTCATTTAAAATATTTTCAACCAAATTATTTATTTAAAATAACAGAAAGAAGCTTTGTATTATATTTTAACTTAAAAATACCCTATCTATTAATTCTATTAATTACAACAATAGTTCGGTTTAATAGTATTAATCCTGACAAGTGAAACTATAGGTATAACATACGTAACTGACTATAAAGTTGAGTTAAACTTGGAAATATAAACTACATAATTTTATGTTGGAAGTCTTCTTTATTTTATAGCATACAAAAGTAATAAAGAACGAAATAAACGTATTTTAATATAAATTATCGTATTTTAATGTAATCTAATATAGTCACTCACACAGTCATAACGTTAAAAACAAATCGAACTTCAAACTCAAAAATAAAAAAAAAATGGCAGGTACAATAATTACAGGTAGACTAAATGGTTAGATATTAGGTAACATAAAAAATAAGTAACATCAGAAATAAGTAACATTAAAAACAATAAGTTCAAATTTATAATCGGACAACTAGATAATTGTCTTATATTTGTATAAGTATATAGAGAGAAATCCTCAAAATATTATGATCCATGTCTTTTACAGTTAGGGCAAGTTCGTTTCAAATGGGAACTTTGCAAACTTTTCACCTCATCTTAGACATTCTTCTTATGGCAGAGGGGCAAAATGAACAATATCGTTTTTTCTAATTGTAGTTCAGCTTCGTGTTGAATTGGCTGTGGTTGTTCGAGAATATTCCGCCCTCCTACTTCTACGGTGCTGTTATGAGCTTGTTCTTCTGACTGTGCTAGAATGCAGTCTTTGTTAGCTCTTTTAAGGCACCTGTCTATCATCGATTTCAATTCTTTGGGTAAAGGAGTCATCACTCTTATCATCAACCAATGGCACATAATTGTTCAAAGAGACGAATCATGAATTCGAATCTAGTAAGTGATTTGTCTAACGCTGAGTTTTTTCTGTAAATGTTATTTAGATATACTACATTAGATATTACGGGGCCAATACAACGATATTCAAAAAAGTAATACTACATAAGAGTTAATGCAAGCTATGTTCAGCATGTCGTAGAAGATACACACTGACCATTGATTCGCTTTCCTTCCGTAGTTGGTCTATTAACAAAGTTAATCGAAAGTATCAACTGGGCCCTTGAGAGAGGATATTAGAGTACCAATTTTGTTGGATTTTGGTTTGTACGAAACTGAGAGGGCAGAGTTGAGAGGGCAATTTCGATACTTCACATCTGTAAATTCGGAAGGCAGTTGAGGCCCTTTTTTTTATGCTTCCACTGAATATCAGTTTATGTTTTTGAAGCAAGGTTTCTGCAAGCGGAATACTCATAAACCAAATGTCGGCTTCTATTTGAGCCACTTATTGATTCTACTAATTTTTTCGTGAAGTAAATACCAGCGGACGTATTTTTTGGAGCTGTATCTTTCCCTTAATACGGAATGGCGATGACCATATATTTAGTAGAGTTATCGCATAACATAAAGATATTCACTCCGTATTTGTTAGGCTTGCATTTGTTAGGCTACCACGGAACCCTACTAATTGCTCGTCAACAGTCAAATAAATACTTGGCTCATAATTATTTTTAGCTTTTGATCAGAATGTCCCAAATATCTTGTATAAGCGCTAATATGCCCTCTTCTCTGCGCTGGTGTCTTGTTTCACGACTGTCAAATCTCAAACATTAGCTTATACACTTGAATCTATTGACTGAAAATGTTACATGATATCTTTCTCCGCACAGTTTTGTATCAAAGTATTTGGTTATGGGCATGTGCTGATTTGTTATAGCTACACTGAAGATCCAAATACCTAAAAAAGCTTTACGTTCCTTTAATTGTTTGCCTCTTCCAGTAATTTACTTAGTGTCAAATAATATTCTTTTAAAACGAGAGGTTGCTGTGGATGATTAATTAGGTGCAATAGTTGTTTTTCTTATTTTTGAGATAGACGGTGAGCTTATTGATTTTCGCTTAGTCGATTTGTTCTATCGGATTTTGTTGACTAGCTTTCAAATAATTCTTGCAGCACTTCCTCTCTATTTGTTTTTGCAAACTGCTCATCATAGAAATCGTCATTTTCATCGTCTTGCCAAACTTCAATCTCAGCTAATAGCTCTTTCTCAGTCAGATAATCGCTCATTTTGAATCTAGAAGCAAAACAACCGTATTAAAATCTAGGGCTGACAATATTTTATATTCTGCAAATTAGATGAGGGCTAAAAACAGATGTAAGGAAATTTGATTTATGTCGCACATAAACATATCACACTAAGTTTCACAAAACATTTCTGAGAAATGCATAAACTACAACGTTGAGATACAAACGTTAAGTCACACGATACGTACGATTTTGTACGATCTTGCGAACGTACAAAATATTTACGTTAAGAGTTATACGATGCGTCTCTGAGACACATTGACTTTCAAAATGAAAGCTATTACTCACTTTACGTACGACGCATGGCGCCAACGCACATGGCTTTTGTAAGTTAACTGACTATATATAACATATCTAAGACGACACTAATCTAGGAGCTGTGGCTGGCTATCTAAGGATATCTATAAGCTGTGGCTGGCTAGAAAAATATACGTTTTTGAGGCCCGGTTATACAATTCAAGTTCAATCTACGTTCATAGGTTATAATAATTTAGAGTACGCGTTTATCTTACAAATGAATTAAAATTAAAAACAATTACTTACTTGATTGATCGAAATATATATATAAATATTGTGCTTGCTCTTGATGAAAAATTTTAACTGAAGTAAAGTGCAGGACTTTGTTGCGGCTTTTTATATACCGAGTGCTGCTGCTGCTGCAATGATGGCATTTGATAACGGCTTTGTGTAGACATAGATAAGCAAAATTCCAACTAATTGTGCTGATTCGTGTGAGGAACGGATTTCTGTGGGCATAGATACAGCAAAAATTCCAACAAATTTTGCTGACACTGAACGGATTTTGATATTTTTTATCGAACTTGTTGTTTTCTTTCGAAATAGATAAATTCTAAGTATTTTGCTGTTTTGGCATTGAATCCCAACGGATTTTGATAAATGGTTTCCTTTCAAAATACATAAAAATTCTGCTAAATTCTAAGTATTTTGCTGGTCGGAATTTGATAAATTTAATCTAACTTTGTATATCCTTTCAAAATAGATAAATATTTATTGACATATCCTCCTTGGTATGGAGCATACACGTACATCTTCGTAGCGTATGCTGATAACAATGATTGATATATCCGGTTTTTGTTTGAAATTTTTCTTCATCATGGAGCATACTCGTAGATCTTCGTGCGTATTCGTATTCTGACAAAGAAATTGATTGACATATCCCGTTGGGTTTAAAATTTAGCTAAAGGTGAATGTACACTTATATTTTTTAATACATCGTTGCAAACGTTGAAGGTGCGCTTTAAATGCATAGTGACTCGCACCCCCGCCTCGTGTTGTTTAAAAAAAATTAATTTCGCGCTAGTCAGCCATCAGCTATTCAAAATTTCACACCTCACGACGAAAAATTCAAATTTCGCCTAAAAATATAGTAATTTTTCCCCCCAAATTTTGACAACCGGAAATGCCTTGCCGTCCGCCATATTGGATTTTTATTTGATAGCTGTCAAACGCAAAAACTATTTATGTTAGACCACTGATTACGTTTAGAACGAGTTGAGATAAGGTCATGGCGGGTAATTAGAATCCGCCCTAACTGCTGTTGTAGTTGCTACAGCAGTTTTATCACAATATTGCCCTCTTACGAAGGGAGACAATGCCCCCAACATCTGCAAATGAATTAGAATTAGCTATTAGATTTTTCAATGATATGGGAATTTTAAAGATACCAGAAGCAGATAATAGAAATAGAAATAACATAATCAGAGAGAGAAAATTAGTATAAAACCGATATAATATAATGAAACACATTTATATATAATTTTATTTCAACTATATATATTTAATAAATATAATATTTTATAAAATAATTTTATTTGTTTTGTAATATTTTTTTCTTTTGTAGTTGTAATATTTCTATTCGTAATAAATGTTCGTCCGTTTCATGTTCTATCTTTTGACGATGCTCTTCTTCCAAAAATGAATTGCGTAATTCCTCAATTCTTTTAATACTATTCATCTCTACTTCATGTTTTTCTTTAAAACACATTGTAGTTTGGCATTAAATTCCACTTCAATGCATTTTTTTATCACCTTCTATGGTCATTTTGACTTCAGTCCACTAACTTAATTTTGAACTGATATTCTTTGTTAGATGTTTCTTATTCTCTACAACAATTCGCACTCTATTAGTCAGAAAATAATTTTATATATATTTTGTGGTACCTGATACAACCAAAGCCTTGGATATTTTAGTTTTCAGCATACCTGGTGTGTAGTGAGACCAATCTTTTTGAGTAGCTAAAATAAATATGTATTTAATAATAACTGAGTTAAGGAATAAATGCCTTTCGTCATTAATACCATCTTTTGGTCCAGATACAGCTGAGTATAATCAAGAAAATTTTCTGTAAAATAAATAAACTACATAATATGTAGATGACTATATTTTTAAAATAAACGGCATACGCAGCAAAGCAGATGGTTCGGTTTCATGTTCATATACTTGTTCACTACGAAAGTACAAAGCATTGTTGTCAACATCCGTGACAATATCCGAACCAAAAAACCATCTATTTTATAGAAATTCAGACTTAGCAGATAGATTTATTTACATTCAGCATCATTGTCGAACTCTGATACATTTCCTTCCAAAGATTTTCCCAAAATTTCTGTCATTGTAATATCAATTTCATCTATGATGATTGGTTTACTTTGTCCGCCACCCGTTCCCCTGATGTAGCTCTTTTCATCCGCAAATTTTGTCTTTGGCCTCTTCTTGAAGTTATCGTACTTTGTTCAATGTTTTTCATTCCTCAACGTAGCATTTTGTGAATTAAACTCTTCCTCAATTTTAAGCCACGTCTCAGGTTTCTTCCTGTGTAAGAGTATGACATTGTTTACTCTAATATGTGTACGTATGTTTTGACAATGCTCATAAGAATACATTCATCTTTATAGGAAAAGTTGATTCAGCGTGTTTCTAAAAATGAAAAAACATTTTGCAATCTTGTCTCATAATAGAAATAGTGTTACTTACGTATATAGCGTATTAACTTACACTATGGATACAAATAACTAAAATAAATTACTTAATACAACTGTAATAATATAAGAATAATATAAACTAAACTATAATAGAAAAATTAAACTTATTATGAATTTCTTTTAACTATAGAGCAATACACCACCCATTTTTTAGAAATGCTATAGCTAACACTTGCTAAAACTCACAAGCTAATATACAGAATTTTGATAGACATCCTTAAAATGCACATGCTTTAATAGTACCAAGTGCTATAAACGCACGTTCAGGTGATCTGCGGTTGAACTTCAACGCGTAGTAGATTTAAACTTCAAACGTAGTTTAACTGATCTTGTTACGGTGTTACAGAACTTAATAGACTTAATCAAAGCAGGATCATAATTTGTTTATAACTACTACACTGCTTTTTATATTTTATTTTGTTTGTAACATAAAATAATTTGCTCTTGCATAAGATTCAGAGTTGGGTTAGGAATTAGCTCGTTCTTAATTTTTATAATAAAGTACTTAATTTCTTACGTGATACACATAGAAAGGCAATAACAAGTTTAAATAGTTTGGTTTATTGTTCTAGTATTTATAACTGCAAATATATGACTCGAAGCGCCGCGATTTAAATGACTGACAATAATGTTGATTCTAAATATAATTCAAAATTTGTTAGGCTGATCCAGTTTTCTTCTTCCAATAAAAAAATAAAGCAAATAGAGAGTGACTAACAAAATATGTTTTTCGTATTTTATTGTATTATGTCTCTTCAGTGATGAGTACGGCTATAATACGTGGATGAAGGTCGAACTGAGCGTTGGCAGATGTAGCAAATTTATCGATACGCTGTTGTGGTAGGATTTTCGTTGATATGCGCGCAGGTGTATAAAAGCATTGAAACGTTGTGATAATAGAGTTTTTGTCGATGAATAATGAAGCTGTGGATATTGACTAATACTTTGCGTTGACGGAATCAATTTGGCCTCTGCCGAAGTACTTAAACTGGCGTTGGTAATGTCGTTGTACTCTCGAATGATCGGTGCTTTCTAGGTAACGTCTTCTTCTCGTGTTACTCTCCATATCTTGCATCGTGTCAAGGATAATGGGAAAATACTATCAGAATAAGAGTAGAAGAGAGTGATAATGATTTGGGAAGCGAAAGATTCAGCAGAAGAGGTGCGGTCGGATATTGAATCTTTTTTTGTTTCGTAGAAGTTGAGTTTTATTTAGTAGAATTTTAATTTACTTATATTTTTTATTCGTACATTTAATATTTTTAAATTGAGTATTTAAAATTTTACTATAGCGCTTTAAGATCAGATCAATATCGGCTGCTATAGTTCTCGCTGACCAAAAGAAATTGACTAGGTCTTAATTCAGAATTAAAGCTTTGAAGTAGCGCGATTGGGTACTCGCAGCACATCCAAAGACAACAACTCAAAAATTGCGTCTGAAGATCACTGGCCTGGATGGCTCCTTTTGTGCAAATTTTCCGGGAAGATAGCTTCTACTGATGAATCGGCTGAGCTGTGGCGTGTTGTCCGCCACACGACTGAGCTGTGGCGTGAAAGCCGATGGCTTTCGACTGCGTCTGCCGCAAAAAAGGCGGAGTTTGAAAGAAGAGTCTGCTACAAAATTCTTAGGAAGGTTATACTTATAAACCAATCAAAAGTTACTTCCTGATACGTTAAGAAAATGTAAGGATCAAAGTTGCATTATTTTATTGACGGTTATGTAGTGAAATGCAAGTAGTGGTGATTTCTAAATGGTGGTGGGTCACACCAGCGGTGTAAATAGTAGCTTGATGCGGTCAAAATCTCAAATTATCGTATAGAAAACGCCTCCTTCAAAAATAGGTTAAACTAATATCCAATCAGATTTGTTGAAAGCCAAAAGGATAAAAAGCTTACCCGTCATTCAGAAAGGTGGTGGGTGAAATATTTTATGTGATTCTTGCGAAACAAATATTCAGCGACAAAGGAAGTCGTTAAAACCGTAAAAGAAATACGAAAATCGTAAATCTTAAAATATATGACAATGCACCTCCATGTAGATGAAAGCATATGCTCGCTGTCGGCTTTAACACAAAGCTTTGACACGACATATGCCGCCTTCTTACTCGTTTTTTTGTATAGATATGTGTAGGTTAGTCGGAAGCTGTGATCTTCTTAAGGGTTTATTCTGGATTTTATGTTAACGTTCTACAATTATATTGGATAGTTTAGATTTTTTCTTCATTTAACTAATTTGTTATAATATTGGAATATTGATTAGTTGAGGTTATATTTTATATAATATTTAATTGCATATTATATTTCTTTGATGAATTGGATTAGTCAATTTAGATATATTGTTAGAGGATTTCTCATTTAATTTATGATTTATTAAGGAGTTGCTTATTGCCATTATTAATTAATTGAATTAATGAGAATCCTATGTGAATCTTACTTTGAACTCCTGAACTTGCATTGTACAACTGGGCATCAGACGTAACGTTTACTTCTCAGGGTTAAATACGTACGGTAAAAATCAGCGAGCATAGTAGCAGTGATGAATCCAAGGTGGTGGCCGAGGAACTGGGGAAATATCGTGTAAGTAACAACAAGTAGTAGCAGAATGTTATTTATGAAGAGAGTTTGTTTCTGATAGAGAGAGAGAGAGCGAGAGAGAGAGAGAGAGAGTTTGACTTCATGAAGAGAGTTTGACATCTGGCTTTTTGCAGTTGTGAGCATTTATCTGCTTAGATTAAATCTTCATCCATGATTCTCGACTGATCTTTGTTCTAAAAATTGGCTGGCGTTACGCCAACGGAGTATTCTTGTAGTAATCCTTAACAAAACCAGTTTTCACGCTACTGTTAAATGTAGTTTTTCATTACCTCATTAAATTTTCAACACTTGTATCAGTACAATAAATTTTTTGTTTATATCATTCAGATTTTGTAAAGATCTATAAATTTTATTTCCTTCTGTCTACATGCCATTTAGGAATTAACTCGTGTGGATCTTTTATAAAAGCATATAATGCGAAAAGTTAAAGAAACAATTTTGCAGCCAAAGGAGTTTTATATTATAATTTTCTTTTGTTAGAATATTATAACCCATAGAATTACTAATTGGGTAGTTTCCGAGACGCTGAAACCAATTTTCAATTAAATAAAGAGCAAAATGATTTACGGTATAGAACTTTTATATAGAACTAATAACAGGCGTTTTTTTTTTTTATTATCAGAAAAGCGGGTAACCTCATAATCCATGATTGAATTCGAGCGCACATAATTTCATTTTCGAAGTTGGCACCGCCGCGTGCGATTACATTATCAATGCTTTCTCTTGCTTTTCCATTAGACCTCAATCAAATTTGCGTACCGAGCGAAAGTATCCGCGATATGTTGCGTTATAAATGGAATGTTATTTCTAAATTGATGGTGCTAGTATTTAATACTCGTTCACCATAAACCTGCGGAGAATACATTGTATAATATTTTACAGTTAGCAATGATTACCTCGGTTGGATATTTAGTATTTGTAAAAGTCTGTGTTTAGCTTGATGTTCAATCAAAAGTGCCTTGCTTGGCAGTTGTATACCTATCAAATATAATATTTATAAATCAATGCAATGTAAGGTAACAGGTTTATATTTTCAGTGTCCTTTAAAAATTATTGTTTTTGTTAATTTTTGGCACAAATAACAACCAACAGCTGCTATACGGTGCATTTTACACATATGATGTAAACGTATCTGAATATATTTCTGTAAAGCAAGTTTTATCAAACACATAATGGTTTACATAGTTACCATATAAGTCAGTCAATAAATGGTCATATTCATAAAATTTTTGTAAAACACAAAGTTCTTTAAATATCTTAGTTTCTAATAATAAACTTATATTTCTCTTGCAGTTTAAGATGTACGTCTTATAGCTTACAATAACTGTCTCAGTTATTTTTAACATTTTTGCAATATTATAAGATGGAATAATTAGGGAATGATGTACATCTTTTATTGGAATCAGAGGATATTTATTTTCAGTCCCTCAAAGTAATATTATGCATACGGGACATTTTAATTTTTCTGTTATATCACGAACCACATTACCAGCAATGTACTCTACAATTCCTTCACATTAGAAGGATAAACTTCTTACTGTTTTTTCATTTCTTACTGTGTCACTTCTTACTGAAAACTTCTTACTGTGTCTTAGAAAATCTACTTCCAAAAATGTATTTATATCTTTTGAAGGCACATTCGCATTTGTCGATGGTTTAATTGGAGCTAACAAACATTTTCTATATGCTGATCAGCCTTTCAAAGCACTTGGATTGTTATCGCTTCTACATACATTTCTAATGCTGGCAAAAAATAATTCCAAGTGATCCTGATTTAACTCAAGTGATCAATAAAAATTGTAATGAAGGATAAACAGTCTATACTAAGTCAAATGCAATGTAACTTATACACATTAAATCAATAATCAAACCTAAAATTCGGACTTGCCTTCGTAAGTAAATAATTAGATGTCCATTAACTAATGTTAATTTTTTTAAATAGTCTATCAGATATTGTACCTGTTTTAAGATTAACGCTTTATTTTTTAAAGAACTTGCTGATTTTGTTCCGTTTGCGTGTGGATGACACGAAATTAAAATATCAAATTCTAAATTGTTTTCACAAAATTTTACAGTAGCATCACACTTATTAAATTATGGTATACCTAAAATTTCACAGTATTTAAAAGTTTTCGCAACACAGTTACTTACTGCTTGTGCAGCTACTGACACTTTAATTTTTTGATTTTGCCATTCGAAGTGTCTCTTTCTAACCTTGTTAGCCGCATGTAAGTTTCCATTACATTGCAATTCATTTAAAGTAATAAAGTAGTACCACTTAATTCTTCCACCTCCGCATCAATTAATTCCTATTTCTCTGCTAATAAATTTCTGCACAATTTCAGCATATGACCAGCATCTAAAAGAACATATATTCCTTTTGTTTCAAACGCAAACCAATTTTCAATAGTAGGTGATTTGAAATCTATATTGGCACCACACCTCTTAAACATGCTTCTATTTGACGCTGCGCCATCACAGGTCAGTGCACTTGTTTCTATAAATCTCTTACTAAAAACTTTTACGAAATTTGCTTTTGGTACACTATTAATTAAACTGTAAGCAATAGGTATCTTCCATTTTTTATTTAAAGCTACAAACATAAAAACTAACACATTTCCTGCAATTTCTTGATTTTCTGAGTCTATTTGTCGATGATCCAAATCGGAGTGACCAATAAGTTTTTTTCAATCAAAAGGCTCCTCAGTGAAACCCGGAGGAGTACCATCGACATTCTGTGCCTAGTTTCAAATAGTACGTGGATGTGGTAATTTAATAAATTTATTAAATTAGTAGGCTTGTGCTGAATAAAAATGCCAACTTTTTCACTATTTCTGGATTTTGATTATTTTTATAACCACTTTATGGTTAATGTTTTATATAAATGAATCAACGCATTTTAGAAACTAATAAATATAATTAAAGACTTATATAATTACAATTCTGAATACTAGATTAAATATTCTATAAGACACATAAATATTACACTATATTTTTCTATTTCAACCTCATGTTAGTGTTAGATTTTTCGACCTTTTTTGTTTTATTTTGATGAAATGTGTCATTTTTATGTTTGGTATAATTATTTAACACTGTATTAACAAATATAGATATTAATTTCATAAAGATATTGGTGCGATCCTCTCCATAAACAAGTGCAATTCAGATGTTGTGTAAAAATTATTATTTCTTTTTATGCTTTCTTGGGTTAACTTAATGAGTAAAGTGTTTTACAATAAAAACTTTTCTTCGAGATTTTTGTCATTTATTATAAACTGAAAATATATTCATTTCGAAATTAGTCGCTAAGCTTAACCCTCATCTTTGTGAATTATCAAAGTAAATGTCATTACCATCGTTAGCTTTTGATTCTCTTAATATTGAAATATACACATTGCAAGAGAGTTGTTTAATTACCGAACAGGATGCGTAGCTGCAGACATATATTCGAGCTGATTCGTCAAGTAATCATTCCTTGCAAAAGTTTCTGTAAAGTCGTCAATATTCATTTCATTGGCAAATGGCTTACCACATTGAAACCAAATATCATTTAAACGTACATCAGTACTCTTTATCAGTTCAAAAATATTTTTGATTCTAATTTTCTTATCTGATTAAAAAATATCAGTAACTGATGCATTATAATTATAACCTGACAAAAACCTATATTCGCCAAACCGCTTTTCTAAAGTTTCAGTTTGAAACTTTCCGGGCAAAATATAATTAATTTTTAAACAATTCAAACTAAATCCAATTAATTTTATTAGCACTGTAGTGCAGTGTTCTAATGCGTGAAAAGTATCTTTCGTAAGGCCTGAATTATTATCAAAATGTTTCCAATTTTGAATCTATGAAATAAATTCCGTCAAGAAGGAAAGTTTGGAATAATTAATATCAGAAATTGGACCAGACGAAATATTTCGTTTAATAGTTCTTTTTATAATCAATGAATTAAAACTAAGTTTTTCTATAGTTTTTGTTCGCTTTTTTTTATTCCACATAGCCTGATTCCGTTAGTTATCTGTATTTATTTAACTGTTTTTATAACTAACCTATTTTTACCAATTATACTTTATTAGTTAGTTTTCAGCAATTTTCATATCTATTTTCCGTTTGCTTATGTAATATTGGTCTTTTCATACTAATTTTCACTTTATATTTGACTTTTCTTATGGTTTATTATTTAATACGCAGAGCGTTAGTCCTCGTTCTCGCCGCGATTCTTATAGAGTAACTGTGTTCTAAGTGTTCCAAAATCTCCATATATTTCATATCAAACTCATATCAAAACTCAAAAGCTCCATATAATTAACATAACCAATGCCTCCAGCCGGTGAATGGTAACAGTTTAATCAGCTACGAATAACAATGAATGGTTACTCTTGACATGTTTCGGGGAAACAATTACCCCTTCATCAGAAGAACTTCGGCATGTCTTAAATGCCACTGTGACAAAATTAATGTTTCACTGGACTCAGACCACTACCCATTGGAAGCCCTGAAATCTCTCTTCTAATGACATTGTTAAAAATGAAGAAATCTTGAACTATCAACAAGAATATCTGACACGAATATCTGACACATCAAACGAAAACATTTTATATTTGGGCAAGAATTCGAAGTTTTTTAAATCATTCACCAGATGTTCTGAGTTTATCAAAGAGTGGTTATTGTTATCTAAAAACGGTTTTAATTTTGAATTTAGCCATCTGGTGAAATTATACATCAGTGCAAAACAAAATGAGACAATGGGTCTTACTGGAATATTTAAAATATTGTCTTTAGTTATTACAACATCCTTCTTCAACGTATGCCATTTGGGCAGGACATAACATTTTGGAATTGAAAAATGCTTAGGAAGTATATATTTAACATCTTTATATGTAACAAATTGGGGATTTTTTTTTAGATATCGTTGCCTCCATAACCACAAATTAATTATAATAGTTGTTTTTAAGCAGGTAATCATCGAAAATT
>WYDF02028224.1:0-12908 GCA_009867245.2 Adranes taylori
TTCATGTCGATCGGATGGATGGTGTAGTCAGGCATAAAGGACATACATACATACAAACATACATTGATTTATATATACACATATATAGATTGCTAATCACGTTTTGGAAAATGTTCTTGTGTTGCATAGAAACTACTACAGCAATTTGAATGAATTTGAGAGGCTATATGCATAATGCTTACAGATCATGAAATCACGTTTTATTATTTAAGAGTACTATTTCCTAAATATGACAAAATCTAATTTTAATTTTCTCAAAAGTTCAACGATTACTTACTATAAATATTGAGTTTTGAAGAAAATTATCAATGGAATTTAGAAAATAACTAATGAAACGTGTTTCTCATTCAGGTAAACTTCATTGGGGTAAAATTTCTGGGGTTCCCACTCACCCAGTGGGTCCTTGAGGTTTTATCATTTTTCCTCCCAAGATTTCTTTGTAACTGGCGAAATTGTGCCACTCGTTTGAGTCCTTGTCACATTTCGCACAGCTTTCCATTGTATTTTTTCTACCTTTTTTATTTCGGTTTTTCTGTGTGGATCCGAGACTTAAGATGCATATTTTACTTGTGGCCTCACAAGCCTAAGGTAGACTTTTGATAGGGCTTTCTGAGAGGTTTGCATTTACTTTGGAGGCTATATAAACTTTGGCAAGCTTTTCGGATTACGATTTCAACATGAAAGACCCAATGTAGTTGCTCGTCCAGAATTACTCTTAAATATTTAATTTTTTTTAACTTATCTTACTAGATTATCTATCTTATAATCTAGTACTCTTTACTAGATTTCTTTGGGTGAATCTAGTTTAGCAAATTTTAGTCTTTTAACCAAAAAAAAAGCTACCCCCCTCCCCCGAAAACAAATTCTGGATACGCCAATGCGTTCATGATATTTTTTGTACACCACGTTTGGAGATCTGTCTGCAATTTCTGACAATCATTTGTTGTTTTTATTTCATTATGAATGATACAATCGTCGGCAAAAAATCTAACTTTGTATTGGGTGTGTTCCGCTGTCACTAAAAAATATTAGAAACAATAATGGACCCAGTACGCTCCTCTGTGGAACTCCAGAGAATACAGGTACCTGTTCAGATAAGTCGTCGCCAATCCCGACCCCATCTGACTTCTTTCTGATAGGTAAGCATGGATCCATCTGATGATACGGTTGTGGATATTCGTCTTGCTTAATTTTGTGAGCGGGATGTTATGAGGGACTTTATCAAAAGTCTTTGCCATATCAATGACAACTGCGTCAACTTGCCCTTTATTGTCGATTATGTCAGATAACTTTTGACATAGACATAGTAGTTGTGTGGTACATGAATGATGTTCGCGAAATCCATATTGGTTTGTGCTTATAAATTTATATTTATCGTTCATTTTATTTAGGTATTGACAGATGATTTTCTCTAGAATTCGACGGACTGTACTTCTTAGGCTAATGAGTCTATAGATTATTACAGAAGTTGTAAGTCCTGATTTGTAGATGATTTCCTATTACTAATTTTTTCCAGTTGTCTAGTATTGCTCCATTATTGATGCATACAGTAACCAGGTGATAAAGATATTGTGCAAAACTTACAGGTAACATTTGTAGTAGCTTGATAGAGATGTGATCTGATCCTACTGCTTTGATGGTTTTTAGATTTTTTATTATTTTGATAATTTTGTTATGGTTAAAGTGGAATAGGTCCTCGTCTGCAGATGACTGGCGATTGTGTAGTAATTGATTGACGTTTGTATATGTGGGTGGATAGTCTATTTGTGATCCAGGTTTTGCCACTTTCTGTGAATAGTTTTATTTCTCTGTTCTAAGGTTTTGTTTTTATAAATTTGTCAAATTTTCCCCTATCGGCGCCATCTATCAACTCAATCATATGCTGTTCTAAGGCTTTTTTCTTTGCTTCATTTAGTTCTTTCACGGATTGATTAAGCAGGTTTCTATTTGTACCCGTTCTTCTAGATTCTATGCGAGTTGCTCTTTTTAACCTCTTTACAGTTTTATCAGAATATACAGGATCAGTGTTTCTTGTGATGACTTTTGTAGGCACTGCTTGTACTAATCACTGGTTGATTAACCTAACCATGGTTGTTATGTAAAACTTAAAACCTAACCATAGTTGTTCGGTACTGTTATTTTTCAGTATCCACGCTTTGAATTTGATTCAAGAATATTTAGGATTTGAGTTTTGTTTGCTTTTTGAAATAAATGGCCTATTTTTGTTACATTTCCTTGGTTTTCGTGGTGTAATTTGAGGTCTAACATAATAGCTCAATGGTCAGCTATTCCATCTATAATATCATAATTTCTAATTAGTGACAGTGGTCTTATGAGTATTATATCCAGTATATTGTTTACTGAACTGTTTTTGTTTAAACTTGTGCCCTTTTCCTCAATTTGTGTAAGACCAAAGTTCTTTATGAGGATGTTTGCTTGGCTTTGCATATTTCCGTTGAGATCCAGACCAATTGATTTCTGGTAGATTTAGGCTTTTATCTGCCTCTGGTCGGTATACGCCAATAACTTTAAGCGTAACTTGTTTAAATAATTGCATTTCTACCGCAATATCTGAATCAGTGTATTTATATCTTTCGAGCCATGGGATATCATTTTTAATTAGTATAAAAACTCCTCCAATTCGTTTCTGTCTATTTTTCCTAAATACTATCTCATATCTAAGCCTGCGTCTTGGATATCATCGTTTAGCCATGATTCGGTGCCCAAAGTAATGGTTGGGTCATATGTTTCGATAATAGAGTAGAGATCAGATTTGTTTCTAATACTCGTACAGTTTATATTTAATATGCTAAATATATGAGTTTTCTTTGGGATTTTCTATGGTGTTTAATTTCCTCATAAGCTTATTTCCTAATATGTGGGTTTTTGGGTGCTATATTCTTGTATGTTGTATCTATTAAATCCAATGTGTATTAGTTTTTTATTTATTACATGAAAAAATTCTGGACATACTTCTATAATTAGGTTTTTTACGTAGGAAGTGGAGAAACCTTCCAAAGGCGAAAGATGCCCGAGCATCCAGCAGTGTAGGACTTCTACCGCAATAAAACTCCCCTCAACTCCCCGCACAAGATCCCTCACTGTTGGGATCTTATATAGTTTAGGGAGATTGGAGAGTTTGTTTTAAAGAGGCTTTAGGATTCATCATCTTCTTCAGCTTGGAACTGGTAATGAGTGGAATGCTTTTAGAAATTATGGTAAGCTGATAGCTTGCAGATAAGATATAGCTGCTAGCATTCACTTTACCGCCAAGGGAACCTACAAAAACCTTGGCCATAGCATGGTCAATTGATGAGGGATTAGGGGTGATGCGCCATTTTTGCGCCCATTTGGAGACATTGTCTAAAGATACCTGCAGATGACGATTTGCAGTTTCCGCTTTTAGGGAGCATGCCCAGTCAGCTGTGTCATCAGCATACAAAGCACTATGGATATCTGGATTGGTTGGGGGTACGAGGTTATAGCAGTACAAAATAGGAGCAAGGACAGGCCCTTGCGTTACGCTAGCTTGAAGATGTATGGATCTGGAGAGCGTGTCTCCCAATTTTAATTTGGGTGGTACGGTCGGATAGATATGACTGGACCATCTTCAGTGAGTTAGGGTGAAGGATATGAAGCTCATGGAGTTTCCGAACAAGCCCAACATGCCAGATAAAGTCAAAAGCATGAGAGATATCTAGAAATATTGCCAAAGCGCAATGGCCATTGTTAAGTGCTCGTGTGATATCTGTTTGAAATTTTAGAAGAGAGTCCATAGTAGAGCGTGATGCTCTAAAACCAAACTGGTTCTCTGGGAGAACTTTGTTCATTTCTAGACAGTTTCGTAGGCGAGATGTGAAGATTCTTTCAAAAGTTTTTCCTAAGACGTTAAGAAGTGTGATTGGTCGATATGATGAAACATGCCTAGGGTCTTTGCGAGGTTTAGGAATCATGACCATTTGGCGAGTTTTCCAATCTATCAGGAAGTGCCCCAATAAAAAACATTTATTGAATATCTCAGTTAGGAACGATATGGTCTCAGAAGGAATGTGTCTGGAACGAGTTAAAGCGTCTGAACCAAGAGCGGTGTTTTTGCCTTTGTTCAGTGTTTGGGATACATCATCTTGGGTGATAGAATATAGAATATCGTTCAGGAAAGTCTATGAGTGGTGTGTGGCTAATGAACAAATCGTTTACCAGAATGTTTGTTTCTTCAAGAAAATTGGGCTGGAAAAGTACATTAGGTACTTTATTTGTGTTTTCCAGATAGTCAGCGAAAAGTTCAGCTTTATCAGTGAAGTTATTTAGAATTTGGCCCTGATTATTTATCAGGTAGGATTTTGAAACAGTCTTTTGACCACAAAGTTGTTGGGACTTTTACCAGAATTGTTTACCATTGCGGTAATCGAGTTTTGATGTGGCTTCAACCCAACACTCTTCCCTATACGCAATTATATTGCGCCGAACAAGAGCATTGAATCTACTCCATTCAGTTTTAATGGCTGGGTCTCTCTGAGCAATGTACCGATCATAAATTCGCCTTTTCTCTCGTATCATGTTAATGATATCGGGAGGAAGACGATGCCTATTTCGGAATACGGTTTTCATAGGAATACTCTCTGAAGCTGAATGTAGTTTGATTTCGGATAAACTGGTAACAATAGAGTCTATTTCAGAAGGGGTGCTCATAGGTAACGTAGGCGGAGTATTTTGTAAAATATTATTTTGAAAGTGTTGCCAATTTGTATTTTCAATATCACGTATAGTGATTTGTGATGGTGGGGGAATAGGCGCTGAATCAATGCTGGTTTTGAGCAGAAGTGGGTAATTGTCTGATTGTGACTGAAGTGCCGACGAAACACTCTGGCTCAATAAATTGGATAAGACTTTCAGTGACCACAATAACTGAAATGCCAATGCCACAGAAGGTGAGTCCTATATTTGTGAAACGTTGTAGCGGAAATTGTGTAAAACAATTAGTGAGAATTTCGCCGTTTGACTTTGTTGTCGGGTATCCAAAATCCACGTGGCGAGCGTTAAAGTCGCCCATAATTATGGCTTTCGGAAGAAGTGAGATGAATTGAAGAAAATCTTGAGAAATGGTTTCTGTGGCCGGGTTATAATAAGAGAAGAAAGTGACT
Source organism: Adranes taylori (assembly GCA_009867245.2). Taxonomy (NCBI): domain Eukaryota; kingdom Metazoa; phylum Arthropoda; class Insecta; order Coleoptera; family Staphylinidae; genus Adranes; species Adranes taylori. The sequence goes on from WYDF02028224.1 coordinate 5,142, forward strand.
GTAAAATTTATGAAATGAACGTTTGCAGCCACACACTCCCCCATTCCCCCACAAGATGTTGAAATTGTGGGGGAATGTGAAACGGAGTACTAGCATAATTACTATGGATGGCCAAAGCGGTTTCTCTCATGCTACTATTTTGTTGAAATACTTTGTGATTTGAGATATTAATGTCGCGTTGAATTTTGGTTTCGGTAATGGAGAGGATATGCACTTTGTCGGATAAAAGGAGATTTTAGTAGGATAAATTTTATGCTGTACTCCACAGACATTCACGGTTCCAATCGCTAACTCCGTTGAATTGGAATAATCACGATTAAAACCGTGTTGGGGGAGGATACGTAAGTTTCCCTACGTAGAAGGTTGCGGGAGACTTGGCCGATTGCTTCCTGAATCAGGAAGCGTTTGTCACGCAAAACATTGAGGAGGGTGGAGGTTAGTACCCAGATGAGGTCGTCTGTGTGGACGGGAGGGTTTGAATTCCAGATCTTCCTCAGTCTTTTGCTCAAGGATTAGAAGGATGGGGAGTCGATACACCTGGCTGGTTCAATCTCCTCAGGTTTTTTGGCGGTCTCTTGCTTTTTGGAGCACTTGCTGAACCATGCCTCATGTCTGCCGCCACAGTTGAGCCATTTGGGGTGGGTTTGCTCGCATACACGAGTACGATGGTGCTGCCCGCATTTGGAGCAGCTCAGGTAGTTTTGGCATAAGGGTGGCATATCTGCTACGGTCGTTTGTGATCACACGGATCATATTGAGAGGCTTGTTTGTCTGTTGAGAAATTACTCTGAAGATTTTGAGGTCCTGGCAGCCTTCGGCTTCGTCGGTTTCGAAGGCCTTTTCCACTTCGTGGAATGAGGTGTCCTGGGTTACTTCCTTAACAACAAGCGAGTAAGAATGGTGCGTGGGTTTTGGAAACGCGGTTGGGAAGTGAGCTCACGGTGGCCTGTGAGCTGTTGGATGGTGTGTTGGAATGAAGAGGAAATTGGGTGGGAGTTGCGACGAGCGCCGGCCTGTTTCCGTTGATCCTTATGGTCTTCACCACATCTTTGAGGAGAGGGAAATGGAAACACGATTTTTGGGATGCGTGCGAGTCAGGGATGTTCCTTACGACATATTCGTAAGAGAAGCTTTTTGCTGGTTCTGGGGAGAACTCCGTAGTTGAGGAGTAGGAAGATTGAGGAGTAGGAAAATTGGAGTAGGAAGAGGAGTAGGAAGATTGGGAAGAAGATGGTCTGGAAGTTGGAGAAATTTTATATGAGGAAGGGCTTGGTGTTTTGTGCTGGTTTGGCGCGTGGTGCGCGCGTTTGTGTAGGATTCGCTGCGCTTGTTATAATTAGGTTGAACGCCTGCCTGTCTATATAGGTTTTGTTTATTATTTTTATCTTGTTTTTCCATGCGCAGTATTCTTCTTCGCCACATTGTATATTTTATTTGATAATTCTAGTTATTATGTTTTCTGTGTCATATTTTTTGTCTATTGCAAAAGATTTTGGGTTTTGGATAGCTTTTTTGTCAATTTCTAATCAATTTCTACCACAAATTGATTTTTTAGATAATCCTGTATGACTTTATTTATGTGTTTCATCCTAGTTGTCTTTTGTTTCACAATGTATTAATATTCCACCGTCATCTGATATTTTGCTCAGTCTTAGACCAAAATTAATGTTGTCAATGTCTATTTTACTTTTTAGCTCATTTTCGAATGTACTCTCATTTTGATTTTGTTCATGTTGTTTTATTTTAAAGGTTATGCTTTTCGGATTTTTTTGCTTTGGGGTGTTTTTACAGTGGATGCAAAATTCATCATCATATCATGCCTTCTTGCTTCTCGATTATTTCTAAAACCTGTTTTGAAAGCAGATCTACTTCAGTTTTAGCTTCTTTCCTATTTGCATCATTTATGCCGTTTGCTTTTTTGATTTGTTGTTTAACTGCTAAATTTTCCTTTTTTATGCCTTGTAGTTCTTTTAGTATTGCTTCCTTTTCTTGTTTCGATATTTTCAGTTCTTGTACGATTTCACCATTTTGATTTTTTAAATAGTTTAGCTCTTGTAGGATGCTTTAAATTTTATAATAATTCATTAGTTTCTGTAATCTGACTGACCAATAATCCTAATCGTAATCTGACAATATTAGGTACCTTTTAAAACGAGTACCTTCCTTGAAGAATTTACATTTACATATAAAACAGATTAAATGTTGACAAGAAATGTTTGGTAAGATATTATTAAAATTCATATTACGTCGGTACTAAGTTTGAAAGTGTAATAATGTACAATTCATATTATGATATAGCTTGAAATTTTAACTCAAGACAACTCTGTTTGTTTTTAATTCGTGCTGCTTAAGTTTTCTTCACAACTTTATTCCATCTTCGTTGGTCTCAGTTCGCGACTAGGCATACTACCTTTTATTTTGGTGTGTTAACAAGGTTACCAACTTTATTCATATCTTGTAATAATATTTTGGTAATGACTCGTTAGCACTTTAAAAATAGGCTGAGCTCAAATTTGTTGTTACAATAGAATGAAGTTAAGCTTATCTCATATTTTAAAAACTACGAATTACAGTATGCATAGTCCAGGGATGCACAGGCTTGTTAAGATAAAGAACCACATAGATGTACATTCCACAGTGATTTATATATTCTGGATTTTATCCCAATTTATAAATAGTCCTGTTACAAATTGTAGTTTTTATACATTAACTACTAAGGTATAAAAAGTACACACTAAATCAGCTACGCGACTACAGACAAATCAGCGATAAGATGATATATGTAAATTGCTCAGTTGTGTGAACGACGTATAGATAATTAAATTTAATTAGTAGAATTAGTTTGTAATGTAATAATTTAGAAACTGTAATAATCATAGTGTAAAACCACGACTTAATAAACAAGATCCCTAAAGCCAATTTTTGATAACATTGCAACTTTAATGGCATCTAGTGGTATTTATAACAATTCCGCCAATTTCGGCATAGAAGAAAGACGCAACCAAAGAGGCTCACCATTCCAGCAACCACAAACATAATTGTTAAAGCAACATAATATGAATATATTGCTGCAGTAAGTTTTTAAATTGTGGCACTTTAAAATAGACTACGCCTATATTCTTAGTAAAATTAATCTTTTCGTGCTCAGGAATAATTCCAGATCTAATTTATTCTCCTATAATGCTCAGCTTGTTAATAATATGTAATCGTATATATGTGTAGTGCACTTACTAGTCTTTCAGAAAACAGCATAATTAATACAAACTAATATTGAATTAGAAAATTACATAATTATCTGATTACATAATTACCTGAATTACATAATTATCTGAAATATATTGACAAAAACCAAATAAGAAGATTTCTCCTAGAAGATATTAAAATTTAGTTACGAATTGATTTAAATAAAGCATTAATTTTGTTTTATGGTTTTGTATTATCTACTTATTTTAACTTTCTAAAGTATATTCAACTATTCTATTTTATTTGTATATTGTACTAGTACTAGGTATATAGTACTAGCTAAACCGCTACGTTGTGATTAAGCGTCCACGCTTCGTTGTGATTCTGTCTGATATGAAATGAACCTGTCTGATTTGAGTTCGCGTATACCCGCTTTACGGCCGCGGTTTAGAAGCCCTTCACAACATGCATGCATCCCCATATATATATATATAATATGTGGATTTTTACGTATTATTTTGAATATTGTATTCTACATCCAGTATTAGTATTTGTAGTGTTAATATCTTACTACTAAAGTTATATTTTTATTGAATTAAAATGTTATTGGTTATATATTGCCTTTTAATTGGAAATTTCTGTTGGGTAAATAAAGAATTGAATTAATTATGGTTGGGAATAGAAAAATCCTATCCTGTCTTTTTCATAGAAATTAGTCTTTTTCATAGAAATTAGTCTTTTTTTATAGAAATCAGAGTAAAAAAGAAATCACTATGTTACGCCTCCACGAAACATACATAATTGGAACTAACTTTAAATATAGATTCGTGTAAATCTATTGATTTGAATTTGATAAAAAATCAATGTAAGACAAATCAAATTTTATCATTAAAATACCTCAAAAATTCTTCTCATTTCTGAATTTGCTTTTGCATTCGCTCATCTAGGTGTCTTCGTTTAGAAGTATTTTTCTTAAATGAAAATGTTAATTTGGAAAAATAATGGGAAATGCTTAGTGTGGTTCATAACCGAAAACACGTTTGTTAGCTTTTTAATAAATAAAGCTTTATAACCTCACTTTGTACTCCAGTGTTAAACAGAATATCACTTTATACTGTATTTACGGTATACACTACACTCACTTGATTTATTATATGTTAATCGTAATATCAATCTAAAAGCAAATAACTATGTAAATTTGAAAACATAAAAATTATCTTTACTAATTTTTTATTTCTTTACCATGGGTTTAACCTAAAAGTTCTGTTCTGTCACCCACAGCAGACAGGAAGGATGACAAATAATTTGCCGCACACCAATGCTTAAATGACCACCATTTCGTGCGAGAATGTTTTAAATGCGTAACAACCCGTACACATTGGACCCATATTTTACATCCCCATTGCATGTGCAAGACAGGCGACTATTCCGTTCCTTAGAACCATGAGCCTCGTGTGCATTCTGTTCAAGTCATGGATTCTAACTCATATGTTTGGAAGGCAAGAAAGATAACACCATTTTGTTAATTTTTGTCAAAAATTTGAATAGCTATTTAGTACTAATAGATTTACAATTTTAATAAATAATTTCAGATGGAAACCGTAATCTGTTTTATTGTCCGTTTATTAGCTTGCAGTGTAAGTCTCTTAACTACGAGATCATCCCATAGGTACAACAGTTACTGATACCACCAACAGCACCGTAGCAGTACCACACTGTTACGACGACGTTGGTCTTTTCCAAGAAATACGCTTCACCTATCGTACAGGCAGAATACTGATTTATTTTCTGTTTTGTTACCTGTTCTGTACTTATTCCATCTTATTCTCTAAGTTTTATTTTTGTAATAAGCGCTTACTTAAATAAGTTAAAATGCACAATCTTAATGGTAATTTAATCAGTGGCGTTTTAGTATACGAGAATATTAAATAATGACGAAATATATTTCTTTCATGGATTTTCAGATTCTTTAACGGTGCATTTTATAAGTCTATTCAAATTAAAGAAATTACCCTTTGTTTAAAAAAAAATACATATTCGTAATTTGAAAATATAGCTAATTATTTCTGCTGTCGCAGACCAAGTTGCAAAAGCTAACGGACTTCTTTGTATTGAGTTCATTAATATTTCATTGCAATTTCCTCATATACTTGGTTGTCGTTGATATCTTATGAGTGGTGTACTTGACGCACCTTTTTTACTTTTAATAGTGATACTTTATGTAATTTCAAAAAGTTTCTGTTGAAGTAGTAATTTTCTTTATAATTTTTTTGTTCCATCTGAAACTATTGTTTAACCATGATACGGCTAGATGTTTGTTTTGTTCCACTCTTGAATATTTAGAGTTATGGGTTGCATTTGTTTATTTTGTTATTTAATATCATATATAGTTTCACCTTTATTTATTATTATATTAAGCAATTAAGAGTGATTTCTTCAATTGCATTTAAATTGCATACAAATGAACTTTGTTTTTCTGGAACTAACTTCACTTCATTTTTGTGTCTTCAATACGATAAAAAATCTTGCAATATTATAAAAACTCAAAAGTATAAAACATTACAAATATTTGGCATTCTATTCACCGCGGGGAATCCTCAAGACAAACTTTTCTTTGTAATTTTATTTTGTATCTATACTTTTTAGCAATATTTCCAACAAAGTGTCTACTGTGGCACTGCTTAAATTATCAATAAAATTATTTGTTACACTACAGAAGACACATAGCGGACACCTCAATATGAACGTATGAGAGAAGGGAAGTGCCAAACCAATACTAAGATCGTTTAGTCAGCACGCCAAAGAGGAAGCACGTACATTTAGTTGCTTTAATAATTGTGTCTGCTTGACTCAAAAAATGTATGTATTGGGCGGTCACCGATTCTGTCACGGCGTCGCAAAAATGTTTAACGGCGGACACCGGTGACCAGTTTATAGGTTTTACCGTTTAGGGGACACCGGTTCAGAATTTATAGGTTTTAGAATCTGTTTAGGTTTTGATTTACTATGGAATTTTAGATTAACATCATTTTCCATTTCTTGGGGTAATTTGGAATTATCTGCTTCAATTTATTCTTCTAGACTCACAGACGTAGATTGTGGTCTTAGTTTTGTCAGACTAGAATCAATATTTTGATTACATCTTGGTGTATCGTCTGAGTGACTCGGCGGTGTTGCGACTATATATTTTTTCTGATAACTTATATCGTTTCATATGGTCTACATGTGTCAATTTGACAATCTCGTTGACGATTACCAGATATATGTATGTTGTCAGTTTTTTCATCACTCTTTCTTTGTTCTAATGACTGTGTAATTTGTTGTACACCCACACTATCTCCCTTTCTGTATACTATCTCACTCCTCCTCGAGATTTGACTTATTTACTTCATTTTCCCTCCTTTTAATATGACCAAGTTCAGGTTTTAACATTGTTAATTTTGTTCTAGGATTTTGACCTAGCATTATTTCTGCTGGAGACAAATTCGTTGACATTGACGGAATTTCTGTAACATAGCAGAAAGTTGTCAACAATGTGTTGAATATCGATATTTAAATCTTTTTTGAAGTCTTCTTGTAACATCTTAAGTGACATTTAGCATATAATAACACCCCTTTCTGCGATTCCGTTTAACTCTAGATGATCCTGCGGTGTCTTTAACAAATTAATTCCATTGGATCTACAAAAATTTTGCAACTCTTTTGACTCTAATGGCGGACCATTATCGGCTACTAAAATTTTGGGTAGTTCGATTATAGCAAATGAATTGCGTAAAGTTGAAATCTTTTCGTTGCATTTGTGTTTTTCGATCCATTTAGACGTACAAATCAATCCATTTAGACGAACTATCGACTAATAGCAAGAAATTTATCCCACCTAATTTAAAGAAATCCATGTGGACGCGCTCCCAATTTCTTGAGCTAGCTTGCCAAGATTGCAAAACTAAGTGACTTTGATTCCCTGTTGTTGACATGCTTCATATTTAGCAATAAATTCTTCTATATCCTGATATATTCTTGGCCATCAAAGCGATGATCTTGCCTTTACCTTCATGCGAACTTTTCCAGGTAGTATTTTATAGTATTTCTGAAACTAAACTTCTTAATATTTCAAGAATTACGACACGATTTCCCCATGTTATACATTTATTTTCCAAACAAAGTTCATTCCATTTCCAGAAATATGGTTTGTACACTGATTGTCATTCATTTGAAAATTTAAAACTTTCATTTCAAACACCTAACTTAAAATACTATATATTTTGGTTCCATGGGCTTCACTTCACTTCATTAAAGGTAGTCTTGAAAGTGCGCCTGCATGTGCAATATCATATCCCTATTCGTATTCAATTTTATAATCGTAAGCACTTAATATTAAAGCCCACCTATGTATGCGACGATTTGCTAATCGTCGCATACGCAGGTATTGCTTTATTATTTCCTAAAATCGTTTGAAGAGGTTTATGATCTGTTCTTATCGTAAATTTTCTTCCATATATATATTTATATATATATATATATATATATATATATATATATTTGTCAAACTTTTTGACTGCAAATATTATTGCTAGCGCTTCCTTT
>WYDF02028235.1:0-12908 GCA_009867245.2 Adranes taylori
TTAAATATGACATCCAATGGTAAACAAAGTTCCCCACCTATAGTTTGTCTCAATTGCAATTATTTATTTGTTTATTACTTTATAAAAACCATCGATTGATTGACAGAAAGGGCGGCAAATTGGAGACCGCCCCGGGCGGCAAAAGTTCTAGGTACGTCACTGCCTTCATGGTCCCCTTTTCTTTATTTCCCTTAAAATTTTCCTCATTACTCAAGTCCCTATACCTTCCCGACCTAAACGTACTCTCCAGTTCTTAGTCTCCTCCCTCTCTCACACTCTCTCTCTCTCTTTCTTGTTCATGTCATAGATCTCCTTTGCAACCATTCACCCAATGCTCCCATCGTTCTTTTCCCTCATAAAAAATCCTATACATTCTTTTTCCCTTATCCATCCAGTACCGATTCCTACCCTCCTTGCTTCCACATCTAAACCTAGCTATCAGTCTTTTATCCTCCATACTGTATTTAGAGTTTAAGTACTTACCCATATCCCTTTTCTGAGTACTTAAAGCACATTCAGCATATCCCCATCCTAAGTACTTAAAGCACGTCAGACATATCCCCTTCCGCTCTTATCCATTTATACATATCATTAATCTTTCATTTTTCTCTTTTGTAGATCTTTCATTCTCTCTTCTACTTCATTTATTATGCATCTTCCATTCTTTATAACGATGTAGATCTCTCAATTCGCTTTATTCTTTTAAAACATTCTACTTGTACTCCTACTTGCTACTATTTTATCCTTTCTATGTTTTCTTCCTTTACTTCAAAGCTATCTTTCTTGGTACCATGTCCTCTATTTTTACCATCGTCACTTTTGTCCTCACCAAATTCAATTCAAATTGTCTCCCATCCATGTACCTTTCACTCTCACTATCATATCCATCATTTCTTCCCTACTACCTGCCATACATACTATATCATCTGCGTAGCTTAAGGACCATATCTTTTCATTACCTTTAATTACTCTCCCCCGATCGATTGTCCTTTTTTTAGTACAACTTCTAAATTCAATAAATTACCACTCATTGGACAACTTTTCCTTAAAGTTTACTGCAGTACATTTCTTTGCGAATTAGTATAAAATGTTTGGTTTTCCTTTTTTTTTGTAATAATAGAAATTTATATAATTTAATTTGCCGCTACTGTTCTATAAGTTGGCGTCTAGAAGCGATACCAGCGCATTCGTACACTGTAAAGCAGATTCCGAAGAACGGTGCGGCATTTCACTCACACTTAGTGGCAGGCAGGATTCGTAGTGGTGTAACTTTATTGCAAAGTCAGTGAAAATGGAAATGCCAACGGCACGGGCCCCAATCCTCTTTCTTTTTCTTTATCTTCATATCTATCTTTGTCTGACCAATAGTATTATATTTCGCACAAACAGGAACGTATTCTTATTCAAATCACAAAAACTACAATAATATTCACTATAAAATTTATACTTTGTTGTTTTATTTTTTGATACTTTCCAAGATTAATTATATTTTTATTCAAATATTTTAAAATTTAGATTTTGTTTTTTCAAGTAATAAAATTTGACGATGAAACTAAAATATCGATAGATTGAGTCAAGCATTACTTTGTGCTAATCCATGATAAAGTATCAGTTGGAAGTGTATTTTACTTAGTTATTTACCACTTATAATTTCAATTGTTAAATTGTGACTAGAGTTTCAATCCTCTCGGGCCATCTTCGGACATACAGACTTTTTATTATAGTAGATGTACCATTTGTTGCGTAGGTGGTAACCGTCATCAGTACCCCCTGCTTCCGTGGCGGCATTGTCTAACAATTCTGCGTACTGCACCACATGGGTTGATTACGCTAATTTGAAAATTTTCTATATTATGTACAATAAATGCACTATTACAGAGTTCTATGAACGTAGATGGTTTTTATAACCATTATAAGGTGTTAACCCATCATATGAAACATTAGATTCCATCATCATCTTAGAAGATTATATATCTAGACGTCACACAGTATTAAGCAGAGAATTGAAACCGATTATATTTAAATAAAATTGAGAGGGGGATAGAAAATTGCAAAAATCTATCCCGGTCTGGTTTTCTTTTCGGATTATCAATTTCTTATAGCAAAATTACGTATCGTAATAAAGAAACTAAAAGAAGCAATTAAAACATTCATCAATTCGTGGAAATTTTCATAGATTTTGCTCGACATAGTAGTACAAGATGAAAACCCAAACAAATGGAAAAGGAAATCATGAATATAAAACTACAAAACAAGCCAAATCTAAACAAGTCAGTAATTAATAGGAACGATCAAAGCGCTATAATCATACAAATCGCATGATGATGATGATGATGATAGTATTGTCACCGAGATACAAGTAACTCTTGAAGAAACAGGAGCAAAGGTTTTATATGAAGTTTTTCAACGAATCAGGAACACTGGCACCTGGTCAGAGAACGTAGTAAACTGCCGCATGATAACCCTGATATCATACCTGGCTGTCGAACTTGGAAACAAATTCCAAACATACGACAGATAACTGAAAAGGTCAAAGAATCTAACATTAGCAGCTACCTATGATTCCTAAACTAAAGTAAAGCAAACGACTTCGTTCGACAGAATAATCTGGGAATATTAGATAAAATAGGCTTACCACGTCACCTCGTATAATTTGCTAATAATAAAGCTTATGTTAGGGTAGGAAATGAGCTAACCCATCCTTCTTGATCAGGTAAATGGGCGAGGGAAGGATGCATTTTCATGTCTCTGCTGCTTTAAATATATGCTGAATGGATGACGGATTGCCATTACACTAATAGCTAAATCAGAGGAAAAGGTAATAAATAAATCTCCTAGAGGAAGTCGAATTTAGTAAATAATAAAACGAATGTGGTAACTAATAAAACAAAAGAAAACGATTGTAGTAGCGAAATGACCACATCATAACATCAGACTTGACTCCGAAAAGATAAATGACAGAAATTTTCGACAATTCATGTATTTGCGCTCCATAATCTGCAATAAAGATGGTTCATAGTAATAAAAATTAAACAAAAAGGCCCATCGTAAAAGAAGCAATGCCAGTATTAACAACAATATGGAAACACGACAATTACCTTGAATAACAAAATAAAGGTAGAAAAAAATTTGGTCTTCTCGGTGTTCCAATATGGATTGGGTTTGCTGAAGAAATCAAACAAAGTAAATACTAACGCCCTCGAAACTTAGTCCCAGCGTAGAATGCTGAGAATTACGTAGACAGAGAAACGAACGGATCAATCGATTTTAAACCAAATTAAGGTAAAGAAGCGAACCAAATTAAGGCATAGTAATAGATAAAAAAAAATCTGGAAAATTACATGCCATTTTGTGAGACATATTAGCTTCCGCATGATAGTAGAACAATATGGCCTTGGCATACGCATTGAAAAAGGAGAACGTTTTATTCAATTGTGTTGAAATGAATTCACCATAGGGCACTCAATGTTCTAAAAACCATAGAGAAGGCTTTACACAAGCTCCCAATGGGATTCACAGAAACCAAATCAGAAGAAATCAGCCAAAACATCTATCTAGGTGATAACTGTGGTTCAGATCATCAATTACTTATGTTCACTCTATGTGCCGACCTTAAAGCGGCAAAACGAATAACTATAAGGAGGCTACTAACTGTAAGCAACCCAATAGCTTTCACAGAAAAACTCGACGTTTCCATTCAGAGTGAATTTACAGATGCTGAACATCTTTCTGTGCTACCTGTAGGGCGCAAATTTAAGGCTCTGATTCAGCAGGCGGCCGCTACACAAACGACGAAAACCTCAGCTAAGCAACGATGGATCTCCGAAAACACTCATTAGTTGATAAAAGACGCCAATTAGAGGCAAGGGGACTCAACGATCCAGAGATATGTGGGAGATATGCAGAACTCTCAAGAAGAATGCAAAGGGAATGCCGCCGAAACAAGAATAACTATCTTAACAAGGTTTGTTGTTAAGGTGCCCTAACTGCCGAAACTAGTGATCTCTTTAAGAAAATAAAACAAATAACCCGTAGACCATCACACAGAACAGGGGCCATTAGCAACTAAGAGGATCAACTGGTGATCGAAATATCGAAAGTGCTTGAAGTTCGGAGAGAATACTGCGAAAATCTATATAGGGATTATACTTACTCATCTGAAAATGTTGACACTACTGGCGGCGAGAACGAACCGGCCATTTTGTGCTCTGAAATTGAGGCTGCAGTTCAACGGCTGGGATTACCAAAGGCACCTGGTATTGATATGATCACTGCTATTGATATGTATTGATATGAGCACATAAAGGCGATGGGATATCATGGTGTTGACATCTTGCATCGACTGTATGCGGCAGTATGGGACACTGGTGAATGACCGTCTGACTAGCAAACATCGGTCACCATGCCACTGTATAAGAAAGGTTCGACGAGAAACTGTACTAATTCTCGTTAGATAGCTCTCATTTCTCGCGTGAGTAAGGTCATGCTTTATGTGATGCAGCAGAGGCTACAGCATTTTCTCTCGTGTCGGATAGCGCCGGAACAGGAAGGCTTTGTTAAGGGCAGAGGCACACACGTACAGATACTCAACCTACGTCAACTCATAGAAAAAGCAAGAGTACTACACAGCCATATATATCTGCTTTGTCGATTATGAAAAGACCTTCGATAATCTAAAATGGGACAAACTTTGGAACATCTTATTAGATATGGGTGTGCTGATCCACCTTATCTATCTCCTGAAGAATTTATACGATAAGTGTCATTCGGTTGTCAGAATTAACAACAACTTATCGTGCAAATGCATTATCAAAAAGGGTGTGCGCTTGGGATGTATCATGCCACCCTTGTTGCTTAACACATATAGCGAGTTCATCATGCGACTTGTCTTAGAAGATCGGACCGGGGGCATAACGATAGGAGAAAATAAAATCACGAATTTGCGCTTCGCTGATGACACTGCACTTGGCTAACCAGGATGAACTCAAGGGGCTGATGAAGAGACTGGAGCGGATAAGCGATGAATACGGCTTATACATAAATGCTAAAAAAACTTGAGAACTATAAGGTGCTGAGCCAATTTATATATCTGAGCGCCGTTATAAATAATAAGGGCAATAATTGCGATGTCACAGCTCATTAAGTCTAGCGAGATAAATCAGTAACTAAGAAAACCAAAATCAGTTTGGTTAACACTGTAGTATTCCCGGTGAAGACGTATGCATCGGAAAATCAGACGCTGCGTACAAGAGATCGGCACCGCGTGTAAGCGTTTGAGATGATGTGCATGCGGCGCGTGCTGTGGACGGCAGGCAGGGCAAACATCTCAATTTTTGCCGAAATTCAGCTGAAACATCGATTCTCCGCGCTAATCTACAGGAAGACATTGTTACTCTTTGGTGATATATCCTGCAGTAAACTTATGGAGCGGTTGATGGTCCAGGGGAAGCCAAATGGTATGCGCCGTCGTGGCAGATCCCCTACTCGCTGGATTGTCTTGGTCGGGGATCTTCTTGGTCGGAGAAGCTTCTTGACAAAAACATAGAGCAAGCTACAAGAGTCGCCGCCGAATATCGGAATAGATGGAGAGAAACGATGAGGGCTGCTCTACAAACAGTAACTCTATAAACAGGACTGTTCTACAACACTCCTTTGAAATTGAACTAAGAAGAAGATAATAGTCTATTTTTCTAAGATATTTGGAAAATATTAGACACAAATCACATATGTAATTATGAATATATGCTATTATTTTACAATCACCCTGTATTTTAAGTCAAATAATAGAAGGTAAACGTAGTTTCTCGGTCAATCTCGACTGAGCTAGTCATTTCATTTATTAGCTAAATAATACAATTTCCTAACAGCCCTTTACCTCTCTTCTTCCATGGCCGCTATTTCTCCTGAATCGTAATATCTAGACATATATATGATACTATATATAAAGAGACAGCTATCCATCTATCGCTTTGGTTTCTATTTGTTCACAATTAAAATTTTAGGCAATTTGAATCATCGTTTAACCCTTTAAATATACTTTTGTTGTTAGTTCACCTCTTGTCTGATTAACGAACCGTTATTAACATTCAGAAATACTGTTTGTTACTAGACAAAAATAAAATTAATTGCAGTTTGTTTTAGACCTTATGTCTATTTATTTTATTATATAGGAGTCATAGAGATCATAGGTTGTTCTAAATTCTATAATTTCTTTTATATTTTTGTAAACTCTAAAGTAATTTGCGAGGATCTAGCAAATGTAGTACCTCGTCTTGTTATTATGTGAGGAGTGTAGGGGATTTTTATGTAGGGGAAACAATACTGAAGGTGACAAGTTTTATGGCCAAATATCTGTTTTCCAAATCTTGTGACACAATGTGTGCCACACCTCTGCTGATAGTCTGTCGATTCCTACTGCTTTACCTTCTCTTAATTTGTCAATTGCCACTTTTACCTCATCTAATAGTATATCCGGTTCCCCATAATAATTCCCCCAGATCTTCACAAATAACAACATTCGGGTCAGCAAACAGATTGCCATAGTAATCTCTCCACGCCGATGCAATTCTGTAATCTGTATTCAAACAATCATGTTGATCTTTAATTGCCCAATGTTGGGGTTTGAACTCCCGAGTGATAGAACGTATATTCTCTACGCGTAGCAGCTTGTATCTCTCGATTTAACAATTGGTACAGTTCCAGATCTGTACTGTTGTCAAGACCCCGGGATTTGATGTACCTTCGTTCTCGAATGAGATCTATTATTTCTGTTGATAATCAGGACTATGTAACAGTATGTTGGTATTCTTGAGGTGTTTCTTGAGACTTTTGAAAGTTGTGACTACAGTCTTTTTTACGAGCTGCCATATTGCTTCAGTATGTTTTGTTTGAGGTTTTTCGAGCTAAGGTTCAATTTTGCGAATGACGTTATTGTTAAAAACTGTAACCTGGTCATCGGTGGGCCTGGGAAGGTTTTTTTATTTGCCTTCGCAACAGAGTTTAAGTTTTACTGTAAACTCACACATCAGCAGTTGATGATCGCTTCCACAATCTTCAGACAGTAACTTTTTCGCTGCTTTTTCCGAGGATTTCCAACTCCGCTTAATCAAGATGTAATCTATTTGATTCCTCGTGTGTCCATCAGGAGATCTCCAGGTGTACAATCTACGTTTGTGATTCTCATACATCGAGTTGTAATTGCGAGCGCATTTTCGATACAGATATGAGGCGTTCTCCTCTGTAGTTTCGTTCTCTTATTCCAAACTTCCCCACTACTTGGCGAACATAATCATCGTTGGCAGTGGCACCGATTTTCGTATTGAAATCACCCATTAACATCAAGATTTCTTTGCTCGGTATTTTATTTATTGCCACTTCGACAGTTCGATAAAATTCCACGATCTCTTCGTCATTAGCATCATGAATGGGAGCATTTACTGTCAAGATGTTGATGGCGTATATTTCGTATATTGCTTGGCAGTGTTTCTATTTTAGAGAAAATTTCCATCTAGTTTACGATGGATGATGTAAATCCTTTAATCGGGTGGTTTCCCGTTTCTTTCCTGATCCTATGCCGTTGATTGCCAAAACAATAGAAATAATTTCCGCCTTTAGAAATGATTTCTCATTTCAAGGACAAAAGTGTGCCCTAATCTGGCAAACTGGTTTGGTTGCTTATTCCGGCAACCCCTCGGCCCCCCTCACGTTAGCCGCCTATGTGGCGTTACCCGTCATCAACCACGTGGAGGTGTTTATAGAGAGTTTCCTTTCATCGAGCGTACAAGTAAGGTCTCCAGCACTTTAGAAGACAGTACTTTAGTTTATCATACTTGTAAATAGTGCTTAAAGTTTAACTACAATATTTAAGTTCATAATATACGAGGCATGTATGAACAGTCGCATCATAACATGCCTATGGGGAGGAATACTTAACAAAATTTTGTTAGTAAATCTGTTTAGGTTGAAATGCAAATAGGTTGAAAATAAATGATTATGAGTACGCAATTTTGAATTTTTTATTTTTCAAAATGGCCGCCACAAATTTAATCGTATATAATTGAAAGGTACATAAATAACATTACAACAAGTCAGGGACACTCGCATTTTATCATTTATGTTCTCTAAATCAGCGTGTCTCAACCGCCGGTCCGGCGGAGAATCCGCGGCATGGTCTAGTTGCCACGGCTTTGCCTCGGCCAGCGGTATTGTTTCATTGCCACGGCTCTGCCGTGGCCAACGATATGGTTTCATTTCCGCGGTATATTCTAATCCTCCGGCCGCGGCAATCCCGGTGTCTCCTGAAGCGAGCTACAAAAAAGTGAATAGCATAAAAATATTCTTCGTACTCAAATATTCTTCGTATATAAATTTTCATGGCTATATATATATATATATAGCGGATCTGATAGACTTTTTAATATGCTTCAACTGAGAAAATGAGCGTTTAGCTGAACAATTTGTGACCATCAATGTTAAAAATATACGAAAGCCAATGTCTACAATATTAGCTTCTATAAGTATTTTTTCTAAAGTTCAGCAAGACTGAATCTATTTCCGTTTTTTACTTCCCTTACGCTTCATCGAAGGACGCTCATGGACGCTTCATCGAAGGGCCGCTATGTCGCCACGATAATTTCTGTAATTTTTATGTGTTAAATCTAAGGTGCCATGAGAAATCCGATATCTCTCCCTGTGTTGAGCGTAGTAGGGAGTGAGCGGATTCTATCTAATATATAATTCGCACCAGTTCAACGCATTGAACTAAAGAAACAGAACAACAATATATTTCTCTTTTTATTCTTCTTTATGTTTATATGCTACGATAGCCCTTATTTCCCCATCATCAACTCTCTTCATGTAACCGTTGCCTTCAGTAGACGTCTAGCACTAGGCACTACTTTCAAACGACTAAACCGATTTGAACAAATTTGGTAGGCTGCTGAACAAGTGTTTTGTGTTGTTATAACTCATTGCATTCGTTTGTTTCTTACTTGTAGGTGGCGTGATTGCGGTTGCGCAAAATGTACTCTAATAGCAGAAAGACAACGCGTTATGGCCGCTCAGGTAGCTCTACGCCGCCAACAAGCCCAAGAGGAGAATGAAGCGCGCGAACTCGGTATTCTTTTTCCAACTCCAAATACAGCACTTGATAATAGTGCTCCGACTTCTACAAACACAGTACCAACAACAGTTGGAGCACCTCATCAAACATCAGTTGCTGTTTCATCTAGCGGTGCATCACCTACCTCTTTAACTGCACAATCGCAACTGCGCAACGCGCACCCGGGTACAACTGTAGCTCAACTTACTGCCGCACAGACGCAACAATCGAACGGGCTTTTTGCTGCGGCCGCCGTTGCAGCAGCTGCAGCTGCGGCACATTTTGGTAGTGCGAGCACTTTAACGTCAAATACAAACATTGGCGCGGAGATTTGCGATCGGACGGACAGTCCAAGTAAGTTTTGAGTTACTTTTTCTCATCTAATATAAAAAACTTACTGATCCGCGTAAAATATTTATATCTTTTATAATTTAATGAGAACTAATGTGAGATCATTTTCAAACAAATAACGAAAATTCGATTAGAAGGGTTTGCACAGTAAAAATGAATTAAAAAAAAACTACTCTTCTAGAATGAAGTGCTAAAAGCGAGTATATTTTCCTCATAATTTTTTATGTTTTTCAAGCGTGTAATCCAAATCACAACGAATGGCTATTAATTTTTTCCAGTTCGGTTTCCAACAAGCAAGTATTGCTATTTTCAATTATAACAGAAAAAAGCGAGCGTTAAAAACGCACTCGATTAAAAAATCTATAACTATTACAGTAAAGTTAATTCAATTAGTCCCTCACCGCTCATTTTAAAGTCATGCCAAGTAAATGCGGTATCTTAACAGTTAATTTAAATTATGGTGATAGAAATGCTATAGATGGTATTTATGTCTGATGGATCAAATATATAAATTCTGCCTAAAGAACCTGCAAAAACTAAAACCAAAAAGAATTCTGGGTAAAACTAGAAAACCTGGAGCAACACAAAGAAATTGATGAATAAACGAAATACAACAATTCCATCTTGAGGAGGACCTAATACTTCTAGGGGCGCTCAATAAGATACAACAATGAAAAGCGTATATCTAACACACACTTCGAGCACCAACGAGAGTAGCAACAAATAAAACTTTTAATAATACGGCAGCGCGTAATTTTCCACTTCTAATTACCAAGTAACAAGTCTAACTACTTCCATGTACAGCATCTGCTAAATAATTAGCAAGCAGGACCATCTACGGGAGCACATCAGCAGTCACTAAGCTAGTACAACCTATACAAGATGTGTCACACAAATCCACACAGAATGGATCTACAAACTACACTGTTTTTTCACCACGAACAATTTGGCCTGAAAACCAATTTGGGATAAATTTTATTTTCCAGTGGATGACGTCTAGTTTGTGATGACATTATATATCAGTAACTCTGCCATAAAATATTTTTACCACTTAGCATTAGTGTTCGAAGATTACAAGAGCATGGGTTGCGGCTATCTACAGAAAACTATAATTTTGGACACGTAACATTAGAAGATATATTTATACCAAGCGTCGACTACACGCTTGGTATACAATACCACAGGAAAGTGACCTACAACAGAATGTTTTTGAAGGAAGACCTGAAAGCTTCTAAAAAAATGATACCAAAGACTTGATGGTTGTTTTGTTTTTGCTTTAAGGTTGGTAAAACAGAAGAAACATTTGTGATTGAGAACTGAATGGATTTTTTTCTGTTGTTACCGGTTTTGTTGTTTCCATGTTTGCTTTGCTGGTTCTATTGTTTTATTTGTTTAACATTAATTTTTTATAAACATTAAGTTATTTGTATTTTGTAATCATTTTTTAACAATAATGAGGAATAAATTTTGTAATTGTTTGAGGATATGGAAAAACATTGGTGATAGTAATACTGAAACTAGGGATTGTGAGATTAATCGTTATGAATAAGAGTCATGGGATAAAAAAATTATTAAATTCAAAAATGTGTTTTATTTAGTTGTTCTGACACTTGCGAGCTATCTTCTAGGTCTAATAAAAAATATTATTTTTATACATTAACTAAATAAAATCCTCATTAAATTACAGAGATACAACAACTAATTGATTGATAAAATAAAATGAAATAGATTAAACATTTGATATTTCTTTTTGCCTTACATTGTATGCCCTTTATATACGATATCTAAATAAATTCAGTGAAACAGCCTGAAGAGTGTATCGGATTTAAAGAGTCATTAGGCGAAAAGAGGAAGGATTGGCAACAAGTGCTCAATTAAGAACGAAAACCGCTATTATATACAATACATACTCTATACGTAAGCTCAAGGCTCAATAGTTGGCTTTTAGTATTATGCGTGGCTTTTCTAGAACACTATATAAATAATATAATATCTACTTAACTGTTCGGATAATGACTCTTTTGCGTAAAAGGAGCGCGCGTGTTTCTTTAAGAGTTTATAAGTTGGGCATTTGATGTTTTAATATTGATATTTGATGATCTGCCATTCTTATAATAAATCATATATGATTTATCTCATAATGGTTATGACAAAGTTATAATAATTTTTAAGTTATAACATTATAATTTTTAAATTAAGGATTCTAAAAGTTTGTAAAAATTTGAAAATCATGAAAAATCTATAGATTAGAAAGATAGGTATTTCATGCATTAATATGCTTCTGTACACTCTTTAGAATGCTCTATAGCTTTTCATTATATTTATAATGTTTTGGTTTTCAATTATGCCACACTATTGACATTCATGTAAGGATTGTTCGGTAACCACATAGCCTAACAAAGAAAACGCAAGTTTTTTTAACGAAAAACATTTTATTTTTCAATATGGTCTCTTGCTCGCTCAACACACTTATTGCAACGATATTCCAAATTAGCAGTGACTTCATTGTAGGCCGATGAATTCAAGTTCTCGAAATAGCTATTTATAGCAGCGATTACCTCGGAATCAGACGAAATATCTTATCGCCGAGCCATTTTTTCAGATTTGGAAACAGATGATAATCGCTGGGAGTCAAATCAGGGGAATAGGGTGAATGAGGCACTAATTCAAATCCCATTTCATTAATATCGGCCATTGTAATGGCAGACTTGTCAAATGAGGCCATTTTTTTTTGATTTTGTCGCCTAATTGTTGCAACAAATTGGCATAATACTCGCTATTTATTGTTTTCCCCTTTTCTAGGTAGTCGACGAAAATAATTCCATGAGAATCCCAAAACACCGTTGCCAAAACATTTTCTGCTGACAAAACTGTTTTTGCCTTCATTGGTAGCGGAGAACCTTTGTGTGTCCATTATTTGGTCTCTCCTTTGGTTTCTGGAGAGGAATGGTGAACCCAGGTTTCATCAACTGTTATAAAACGGCGTAAAAAGTTCATCGGATTGCGGCAAAAATGTACCAAAAGGTCGCGAGAAACACTCAAAAGATTCTGTTTTTGCTTCGGTGTGAGCCATCGCGGCATCATTTTTTCATTGCCAATTCGTCAGTTAAAATTCTGTGCCCATTTGAGATATTGAGAAATCCACTCTGTCTGCTATCTCGCGCACTTTTACTCGACGGTCATCCAAGATAATAGGTTGGACTTTTTCGATCATATCCGGGGCAGTAGCAGTTTTCATTTGTGCTCCTACGGCCATGCTCAAATTCGGCAGCCCAGTTTTTAACAATTGAAAACGAAGGAGCGGATTCCAAGAATGTTAAATCCAAAATCCATTTGATTTTGGTTTGTGTTAAGCATTTCAAATGAGCGGAATGAGCGGGGGGTGTGTAAGGGGTAATGGCACGACATGGTCAATATAGCCAACCCAAACGTCAACCTCGCCTGCTCGAGTGATGAC
>WYDF02028246.1:0-12908 GCA_009867245.2 Adranes taylori
ATTACTTTGTATAAATTCTTATGTTATTAGGGAAATTATATATTCCTTTTCATATCGGTGGAATCTTAATTAACTAAGTATCGATATGAGAGTTTCAAATAGGCAAAGACTCCAAAATTAACAGACCGTGAGTACAGTGTCTGATTGATAGGACCCTAAATAAATATGAAAGTGAAGTTTAAGTCTTCACCATTACACCCAAATTCGAGAACCTTCATTAATAAAATACCTCCCATTCTCCCACAGTTAAAAATATACCTTAGTAATATTTTGTAATCCCGAAACAATTGGTAGTTTTTACGACCAATGGAGTTTTCGTGGCAAACTAGCCTAGTTCTATGTCATGTTCAAATTTTCATGCGACAATATTGAAAATTAAAACCGCTACTCCCAACATTCTTTAAATTAACGCATCCCGTACTATTGGATTGCCGTTTGTTAGCACTATTTCCCCATTGCCGGAGAGTAAGAAAAAGCAAGAAGAAGGAAAAGGACAAGGTAAGAGAAGTAAACAGCACAAAATAATTCTCACTTCCACTCCAATAAAGACGTTATTGGAAGATAAGGAAAAGAAACGAACGATAAAAAAAAGAAAAATCAGACAGAGCAAAAAAAAACAAAAGGTATGCAGAATTAAAAAAGAGACCAAGAATTATTCACTTTCTTGTGATGGGCAATTTTATGATGAAGGACAGTAAGGAGTTAATGAATTGTACGTAATATGTGATGAATTTGGTAAAAATTAAGAATTATGGGACAGATGTATGAAGTGGACACATCCTTTGACACGCAAGTGTCGGGTAATCCCGTACATATAACTTTATAAAACCATTTGTTTTTTGGTGATTTTATAGCAGTTGCATTCAAATGTGCTTTATTCATATGAAACTAGACTAAATTTAGGACTACTTGATACATAATACTCTGTCTTGTATTAACAATAATAATAATAATAATAATATTATTATTATTATCCTTTATTGGCATAAAAACAACTACATTCCTCAATATACAAAGAAAACATTTACAATAATAATACTAAGATATTCACAATAACAGACAATAATAATTACTAGACATTCTTAACAATTTACAATCGGAAAAATAATAATAAAATAAAATAAAACATTCTTCTTAAACCTAGCAAAATAGAATTACAAAAAGAACTATAAATAGAAAAAAAAAACCACGACAAAAACCAATAAAAAACATTTTTCCCCCACTTTATTCTTTTTCTTCCCCTTATTTCTCCCTTATCTTTTCTATTTCAACCCTTATTTTTCCATGATCCCTAAACCTTCTCCATCAAGCCCCTTTCTTCATCTTTCCATTCGCCACTTTCCCTTTAACTCCCTCTACTTAATCCCCCAGGGATGAAATGCCTTATATTAAATAGATTCTAAGCCAAGGATATTTAAAGTTAGGTGTAACATATTACCCTCCGTTCCCCCAATTTAATAAAAGATATAGGGTGATATATTTTTTTTTATTATTATGTGGCGCTTAATATGATTATTCTAACTACTGAATATGAAAGTAGTCCATCTAAGATTCTAAGACTGTATATGCATAATTCATTTTGAGATCATTGTTTTCTGTCTTTTCAATTTTCAATAATTGTGTCGTGTTTATTGTTATTACCTTACGCATAAATTTAAACTTCAAAGTGAATTCATAATTAATACTCTGAGAATCTTTTGTTTGTAAACTAATCGTCAAATTCGATTCACTCCTTTTCAAGATGTTGCAATTTTCATTCATTTATACTGTAGAAAAGTTCATGGATATTGAATAAAATACCCATTAGTAATATTACTTTAAGCAATTTAAACAATTTAGATAATGCATTTAGTTGTTAGCTGTGCAATATCTTATTTTTATCATGACACAAATAATAAAACGCATATTATTAAATTAACAATGTTTTACTAGAATCTCCACTAAGCTAATTAGCTAAAATGTACATGCCTATCGTGCATATAAGCACAGAATAAATAATACGATGATAATACAAGTTAAACTAGGCCAAATAATTTCACATATCCACAAAGCAAAATGCAAATCCATCGAACAAAAACATTAAATCATCATCCTCATATCATGCAAACCAAACAGGAGAAAATGTATGTCCACAATATGTATGGCATATAATGTTTTGTGTTTTGAATGTGTTAAAGTAAGTGAAAGTGGACGCTTCACTTTATAATGTATTAGCTGGCTACCAAGTTGATAAGCCAGTTATGTACGGACATATGTTTTCGTTATACCTCTACGTTTCTGGTTTTACTTTTTATTAGAATATCTTCTTTATCATATTGCTTAGAATATTGTGATAATGTAATTCCTTGACTTTCTTTGTACTTTCATATGTGCTGAACACAGTCTCATCTAGAAGCGTCTTTAGGGCACAGGAGCAAATCAGTTTTTGCGGCCCATTCTTCAACAAACTTATAATAAGAGGCATAAAAAGAGCCAATCAAGATATCCCGGTTATTTATTCAGTTTTCGACTAAAAAACCTGTATTTAGTGGCATATTTTTGTATTTCAAATTATTCAAATTACAAGAGGATGAAATGGAAAAATTAATATAATTATAAATCTACAACTTAGTTTCAGTAATAGACGGAAGAAATCATAAAGAAATTAGAATAATAAAGGTAAAGCGTTTATATTATTGGACAAAAAAATATAATATAATAAACTATGATCTTAATTAGTTTCAATTTATGTTATTCAAAAATATAGCTCAATTACTGATTAATGTTCAATCAGCGTGAGCTTCAACATAGAAGATGCACATAAAGTATGGGACCTGTGGCAAAAATACGTACTAAGTGAAGTGAAGAATGTGCCAAATAAAATCCGCTTTGTAAAGATATGGAAGAACAAAAAGAGTGACTGAATTAAAGCAACAACGAAATTGTTTTGCGAAAAAAATCGCCAGAATATAATTGATGGCGCGGACTATCCAAGCCTCGCTGGAGCAGATCAAAAAAGACTAGTCCGGAACGAAAGGCGCAGCAGAATGGAAACCTAGTACAATACAAAGAGGAGGCAGCACACTCAGAAATTGGACGAAATTCAATTGTTACGGGCTGAATAAATAGAAGATTGGAACAAACTGACTGCAGATGAAATTATATTAACATATTCCAAAAGAATATATTTTTTTTCGAAAAACATTTTACTAATATCATGTATATTTTATGTTATGATAATACTAGTGATCGTAAACGTGAGAATGAGTAACCGAGATTAAATATATAAATACGCATAATAAATACCTAAACAATTTAAAAATTGTTGTTGTCATTGACGATTTCAAATTACAATTTTGGAAGGGCGTTCAAATTGTTCATATATTTATATACTACACCTGAATACTTTTATTGAATTTTAAATATCGCGCAATTGAAATCGATTTTCAAATATAGATTTTGCTAATAATAAAACCATTCGTAGAAAACGGTTTATTGATGTCTTTCGAACCTGAAAAAAGCTTCCTTCTAGCGTGAGAAAGCAAGCAAAATTGAGTATATCCGCAAACGCATTTGAATGGGCCATAAACCGCCAGCTTGTATTTAGCCAATAAATCAAATTAGGCCTGGTATCGACATCCGATATTTTTCGACCAATATAGTCACTAAAGAATCCACATATACCACTCTCGTTCAAGCCTTCTTCGTATGAACTTGGTTCTCGCTCTATAAGAGGTTTGGACGTTTGTCAATTGAAAGTTTACAATTGCACCTGTTTTTCTTTGCTCTTATTGAATTACCAAAGCCAAAGGATAATTTTTGCACGCGATGGTAATCTGCGCTCCAGTTCAGTCTACAGGAGAGTAACTTAGTCTCCCGGTCTCTGCCGACAAGAAATTCATTAGACATTAGAATTCATTAGACAATTTATTATTCTCAACCAGTTAAATTCAATTAAATCATATATTTTTATACTGTAAATTTGTTATTTTATAATTATTATTAGTTCAAATTAATATTAAACTCGCGTTTTTAAAATTCATCTCAGTGTTTAATTTTGCATGAACTAATAATTGCATGTAGACATTAAATAACCTCCCTCTTCACGATTCGCGAAATATTCTTAACGAATTCTAACCACCACCAGCAAATTATATAGTCAATTGCTGCTACATAAACACATTAATCCAGTCTGCTCTATTCACTATTTAAATGTTCTTGAACGGAAAGATTACTAAACTATTAAGATGATTGAATTTAATAGATAAGTTGAAATATGACACGATGAAAACTAAATAAATTAACCTTTAATTTATGCAGTATGTTAAAGAAACTGTTAACTTCCTGATAAATCAGGAATTGTGTTGAGTAAAGGAAATGGTACGGGTATATGTCGCTGCGTTCGAACGACGTGATTATTCGGAATACGACGATACTGAGTTGTGGACTATCTATAGTTGGGGATAATTGAGATGCCGAATTGGCACCATTGTGAAACTGAATCGATTTATACTTTGTGAGGAAAGGTAGGGATAGCAAAGGTGTTCATACGAGTGAGGCTATGAAAATGGAGCTAGCGGTTGGTCGTTAACCGAGGTAAACATTGAGATGGTTTTTGAGGGGAAATAGGTGGGGATTCGTCTGACCCAACCATTTTGAAGACCGAATATTGAATTGTATCACTCTCGATTCACTTGATTCACTCTTGTCTGCCGATTACGACCAAGAACACGCCAAATTTCAGCGTCGCAAACATTCAAGAAAGCATGTCTTGTGAATAAGTATAAAATTGTTAAATTAGGTATGGGGTGTGGTTTTTAATCGAGCCACTAGTTTAATGAATCGTGAAGACCCAGTTTGGGTAAGAAATTTGTGTAAAATGATGGCTAGACTGTTATTTTGAATTTTTTTAGGCCGTAGCCTTAGGGAGTAGCCTCATCCTCTTGTGGGTAGCTATCAGTGGCAATGAATTGTCCTCTGGTTCATCCTGGAATATAGAGAAGGCGTTTGGAATAATTTTTGGAAGAGCGTGTAGCCACCACGGTTTTAATGTGTTATGTGTGGAACTGTATAAACTGTAATATTTCTATTTGAATTTAATGGGGAAAATTTTAGTACGTACCAAGAATTATCCACATAGAGCTTTTTATTGAATTATTTAGGGAGGCGGCTTGTAAATATTAGGTCAAGAGTGATTGCGTATATACTCTTTGTATAGAGTTCATTGAAATCAGCTAGGACTAGTATTGGTCGGATATCTACGAAGTAGAACCTGCCTTCAGTAATAAACCTACTCGTCGAGTTAATATAGTCAATAGCGGTCTACATTCTCCTTCCGTTGTAGAATAGACTGTAAAATAACCAAAGAATTTATTGTTCCTAAATAGTTCCGAAACGTCAAGTGGAGTTACTAACATGCTATCTTTAAAACTTGTGCTTATAATTTATAAGTTGCCATATTTATCCAAGTCTATATGCATTAAGAATGTTATGTAACAAAATATTTCACGAATGCTACAAAGAATGCTATGTAACAACAATTTAGGTTAAGTCTCTGCATCCCATCGAAGTGAAGTCAAGCACTGAACACATTGACTGGACGCCCTCGTGGATCCCGCCCAGGCCGCGGCACTCCACCCTCAGCTTGGGCAATTGTGTATTTCAAAGGAGGCAGGTTATAACATGACATACTAATAAAACTACTTGAAGAAAAGCTACTGGACATAAAAGACATCAGGATTATAGAGAATCTTTATTATCAACAAAAAGCTCATATATTGCTAGAGAATGAAACATCAGTAAATATTTATATTAAACGAGGTGTCCGATCAGGGTGTATACTCTATCGAATGGTTCGACTGTACTTTAGTGGAGCTGTTCAAAGCTGCGGCCAATAAGATCAATATCGCCATGATGATTGCCAATCTTAGAAGAAAGAAGGCACCATGAGAAGCAGAAAAGAAAGAAGGGAGAAATGTGGTTAATAGTTTCGCCATCTTATCTATATATGATACTAAACTTACTAAGGAAAGATGTTTAATCGCACATAATAAGCTACGTAGGAAAGCCTTAGACATCTGATGGTATAAAAGAACTACAGAGAAGGCAACAAAACTGATAGCACCAGATAGCACAATAGCAAAAATCTCTGGTTGCTTAATACAGAGATTAAACAACCACCTCAAATAGGATATCAAGAAAATAGCATAAGGTATACGACCAGCCGAAAATGCAATCATTCATCAGGGCATCCCCATAGTTCCTTAAACGACTGATGCACACCAATCATGAACTCAGAAAGCGGCAAATGGAAAAGCATAGAATATGAACAAAAAATTAAGTTTATGGTTGCGTTTTCAAAAACTTTCAATGGGTGAGGTTCTGATCGTATTAATTTGTAATCAAAATTATAATTTGGGAAGAGAAATACTATGTATAAAAAATTATAGGTAAATATATTTTCTTTAGTGATTAATAAGTTGTATGTCATACTAGTAGCACTAAACATATTATGTAACTATCAACTAAACAATAATATAAACCAGTATAATATTATGAAATATTTTTTAGAATACAACAAATCAGCGGCAATTCTACCAGCATCTCTACAGAATATTAATAAAATGTTATTGTATTAGGTTATGGAGTAACTAATGCTATTGCCAATATTAGTTTGAATGCAAATTGTGTTTATATTTTTTTTATTTAATTACACAATCATTGACGAGCAGTAGTAATTGAGTTTTTGATTGGCTCAGCTGTTCCAGTATAAACTATTAGAATTATTGTTTCCTTTTTAAACAGAATAAAATACTAAGGTTACCAAATAAATAGCCATTAATTATATAAGTTTTCAGTAAACAATTTAGTTCTATTTTTTGTTGTTTTATTTTGAATGTGAATTATCAGTCGATCAATTTACTTACACTACAAGTAATAAAACCAAACACCTTGTTAATATTGGTTAAATGCATTTACTCGTGGTCATAGTTCACTGACGGATGAAATTACATAAAAGCTCTCCAAAAGCGGTTGGGTGGCACAATACATCGATTCCCGTGAATTACCTGATCATTAGGCTTTGGTATGACAATGACTAGCATTCATTCAATATTACATGAATATGTGAAAAATGATGTACGCATAATTCAGCTCTAGCTAAATTAAAAGTTTCGTGTGGATTTGTTTAAAGAAATGCTCCAGATTGATTACAACATTACGGTAGGTGACGAACTAGAACCAAGATGCGCTTAATTCAGCCAAAGTTGCTTATGCTCAAAGCAAATGGTTGCTTCTTTTTCCGGAAAAACTGGACATATTGTAACTGTAGTTTTAGAGAATCTTAGAAGAGTCATCTCGTAATGCTACACAACGCTTTGTTTGTTAGAATTCTTTGAAGAAATCAGACAAATAGACGCTTGGCACTGGAAATTTTCCACAGCGACAAGGTCAGCTTATGTACATCGGTTTAAAGCACATCGAAGATAATTGTTGTCTCTTTGTTTTCCGGAAAACTAGACATGTTACATATGGTTCTAGAGAATCGTATTACAATCAATACCGAATACTATACAGCATTTTGTTTGCTAGAATTCTTAGAAGACCACTCACAATATGAGCATGAGAACAATGTGAGCTCATGGAAATCGGCACAAACAATTTTTGGGTACAAACATGTCAGTACATGGGTTATTCGCCGAACACACCTGACTTGCTATTAATAATTTCATTTTATTTCTAAATGTGACGAACAAAAGATTTAGACAACGATTTTAGATGACAAAAGCTGATCGTCGCTTTCACTCAAACCGTTTGCACATTTATGTCGCGTAAAAAACTTACTCTGGATATATAATTTTTGTAGATTGAAAATTAAACTTGAAATTTGGGTATTATTTTTTGGGTCTACATTTTCAATAGTATTAATCTTGCCGGACATTGGATGGTAACGATGTAATTAAAACTCATCTTACAAAGACGAGCTCATTTAAATTCTAATAGCAAAATGTAATATGTAGATGCAATATGTAGATGAAGGCAAATATGTAGATGAAGGGTTTGGTATAGGACTATACAATACCATTAATCCGGGCCAGGGGCCACTAGAAGCACCTTCTTTGAGTCCACCTGCGCAATTCTCAACTGGCAGTTCCTCTTGGCGGACTTGGGCAACGGTACTTCGATGACAGCTAAGTTCAGTTGGGGACCTAATCGCTTGGGGTACAAGGAGCAACCCTGTCCAGGTGTACGCGCGAAGAGTCGAAGTACAACGGGAGGAATGGCGGAAGAGGGGTGGATAGGAACCTCCCAACGGTGGAACCAGCGAAAGATACTAGGCTGGAATACAACTGCTGCTTGCAGTTTGTGGCACCTGCTGTCTGCTGCTTGACCTTCTCAGAAAGAGATCCTCTCAGCCATCCATGGCTGAGAGGATCAACCCCCAATGGTTGAGAGTAAGGCCGATGAACCTACCTCGGAAAACACTATCGTCACGGCAATGCAAAAAGAGATAGAAACCAGAAGGATCAAAATATAACGACTAGGAACTCGAAATTGATTAAAGATTTTCAATTTAATCATTGTATTCAGTCTTTACAGGCCTGGGACGTTCCAAGTACTACGAAATGAATTGTTCAAATACAGAACAGATGTAGCAGCTATACAGGAAATAAGATGGAAAAACACAGGGACAATTGATGGAAGCGTATATATAATGTTTTGCAGTGGCAGCGGAAGAAACGCTTTTGGTATCGAACTTATGATCTAGAGAAAATACAAGATACACGCAATAGATTTTAAATCGGTGAACGCACATACACACACGAACGGAAATGGCGGATGAAGAAGACAAGAACACATTTTACGAGCAACTTGAAAGACTGTATGATTCAGCGCCGAAACACGACGTCAAAATTCTGTTGGGTGATATAAACGCCAAAGTAGAAAAAGATCAAGAATTTAGACCAACAATAGTTGCTCAGAGCGCGCATGGAATCTCCCATGATAATGGCGTACGGTTTATTGACTTCGCCACGTCCATAAACAAGACTATAAATAGACTATAAGACTATAAGTGGAATTCACCAGATGTCGTAATTAAGAACCAAATCGACCCTGTGTTGATAGAGAGAAGGCACGGGAGTGATGTGTTGGATGTGAAGTCATCTGGAGGTGCGGATGTGGACTCTGACTACGAGATGGTTAGCGTGAAGTATGTTTAGAGGATTTCTACACAAACAGCAAGAAGCAGCAACAGGGGTGGCTAATCTGACTACAGACGAAGACAGCAGAAACCAATACCAATACCAACTAAACAATGCGATCGGAGGTTACGAAGGTGGACTCGACGTTGAAGAGCAATGGAGAAACATAAAAAGCCAATTCTATGGGAGATAAAAAGCGCTTTGGGAGATACAGCTATAAGAACGATTGAGTACAATGAATTCGTGAGATGGTAGGACTGGTTTGACCATGAGTGTGAAGATGCACTAGATAAAAGGAGAAAATCTAGTGGAAAATATCTACAGCGGGACACCCGGCACAACAAGCAAAAATATATGATCGACAAAAGATACGCCAAGAAGATATGTAGGCAGAAAGAAAGGGAAGTAGAAGAGGCTAAGTTCCAGGCAATTGAAAATTGACATAATCTACAAGAGATGCGAAAAATGTACCAGAACTTGAAATGAATAAAAATGTGGTTTGAGCCAATACGTCCTTTTCTAGAGGAAAAGATTTCTCTTCTCGTGGAATCAGAATAAGTTTTGTGAATATGGGCGGAATATTTCTTGTAATTATTAAATGAGGGGTCCAATGACGAGCAATACAATGTAACGGAAGATGCGATGGAAGTGGTGGGGGCCAGCTTGGACGAAGTGAAGAAGGCTATAATGAACCTAAATAACCACAAAGCCGCTGGAGAAGACGATATTTCTGCAGAACTGTCCAAGTATGGTGGGAGCGATATCATAGAACAAATATGCAAATTACTGGGAACAATTTGGCGTGAAGAGAAGATGCCCATAGAGTGGAATACTGCAGTAATTGTAGCATTGCATAAGAAGAGGGATAAGATGAAATGTGTTAATTATAGAGGAATATCCCTACTGAATACTACTTACAAGATCCTTACAAGATTATTGCGGATAGACTGAAGCCTCAAGGAGAAGAAGCGCTGGGCGAATACCAGTGCGGATTCAGAAGCAACCGATCAACCTCTGATCAAATGTTCTCCCTGAGAATGGTACTTGAAAAATGTTACGAATACAATACCACCTTACAGCAATTGTTCATAGGATTTCGGACTGCGTACGACAGAATCTTGAGAGGTCAACTTTATAGAGTGATGAAAGAGGAGTTCGCGGAAAGTTTTCTGATAGGGAGAGGATTAAAGCTAGGAGACTTTAATCCTCTCTTTAATGGGAGGCTGCATATTTAAGAGGACATCCCAAAATCTTGCCTACCCTGGCGACATAGATATGGTACCTACTAGACAAGAGTCTCTAAGGGAAAATCTAGAAACCTGAAATCTGAAGCGGCCACCATGGGACTTGAAATTAACCAGATAAAGCCAAGTATATGATTAACACCAGGTACAAACCCGATGGAGGAATGTCCGAAAGTTAGAAGGATTCGAGAGAGTTAAACAATTTAAATTGGGGGAATCGTAACGGAAGACGATGACGTGAGAAGTGAAATTGAAGCTCTAATAGCAGCCGGACACAAGTGCTCCTTCTGCTTAAGTCATCTCAATCTGCTTAAATTATTATTAATATCGAAGCAGCTAAATATGAAATTATATTCTACAATCATCAAACCAGCAGTAGCATATCGCTAAGAAACATGGACACTCACAAAGCCAAATGAAAACCGCCTAGGAGTCTAGAAACCGCCTAGAATTGTGCGTTTCTAGACTAGGAGTCTAGAAACGCACAATCTTGAGGATAACAAGATTTCGAACCAATGGGACACTGAAATACCTATATTGGAGGCCGTCAATGACATTAGCGCAGACCGATTACGGTGGCTTGGACACGTTGAGAGGATGAATAACACCAGGATACCGAAAAAGGTATTGAATACCGCACCAGAAGGGAGCCGTCTCATAGGCTCCGGTCGTCCACGCAAGAAATGGACGTCCACGCAAGCATAGGTCGTCCACGCAAGAAACGGATGAATAATGTGTCCGAAGATCTACGCAAATTGAACATCCAATAATGGAAGAGAAAATCTGCGACGAGAGAAGAATGGCAGAACAATATTGTTGCCGCAGCCAGGGTTCTTCAAGGACTGTAGCTCCAGGATAATTAAATAAGTAAGTAAATATGTAGGTCATGTTTTTTCTGGTGGGCATAACACTGGTGTTCCTTTTGTAAATAATTGGGAAAATATTTTGTAACGTTATTCACCAAGCTATAGAATATTTTAAAGGGCCACTGATTGGTAACTTGTCTTATATAATATTCAGCTTTCATTAGGTACAAAACGCCAAATCCATTTTTTATTAGGTTATAACATATTATTATCTCTAATTTATTTTAAAATATTTCTTATTAAATTTCAAAATATATTTATAAATTAATCAATAATTAATGAACTAATTTATTAATCCATCGCTGTAATAATGTCTCAACAATCAGGTGCCGTAGGCATATCCTGTGACCAGGGAATATATGGGTAAGGAAATTCATGGGTAATCGAATTGAAAAATTCTTGGCGAGTTCCGTGTTGGAAATTACCCGAAAACTGAGTTAAGAGCGGACAAAGGCCACACCAAACCAGACAGTAAAGCTGTCCGCACCGTAGGAAAATCTTGGGACCGGCTAATCTTGGGTGCAATCATGCATAGTCGAATTGAAACATTCTTGGCGACTACATGTTAGAAATTACTCGAAAAGAGAGTCAAGAGCGAAGCTGTTCGCGCCGTAGGCAAGTGCGGGAACCGGGTAATTCATGGGTATGCGGTTTATAGGGTATACCAGTAAACTAAAAAATGCGTGAAAGTAAACCAGGGCGAAATAAGTCCTCTAAAAGAAACATTGCATTTCATTCACTCGTATTTGATTTTAAACTTCACACATTAATTTATATGTGATTTTGTGTTTCGCAGGCAGACAAAAATATATGTTTGGAATAGGTTACGTTTTAAACCCATAAATGCTTTACATAGAACCAAGCATTTTCGTTCTTAAGTTCACATTAGCATGCAGTTCATCAAATTATATTTGTGCAAATATTAGTAATATTTAAAAGGATATTACACACCGCTAGAATTGTATACAGATTTTTTAACCGTTATTGTTTGATACGCAAGAAACCATAACATGCGGTGCTTAAGAACTGTAAAAACACGTTTTAAATAATAGATATGCATACGAGAATAAAGACAGAAGAGTAAAGAAATGTAGGTCATTAGTCATTAGTCATTAGTGATTACTAGTAGTCAGCCATATAAGTTTGGATATAGAACACTTAATAGAAATTAGAATGTTGTTATTATAAGTAAGTTTGAAACTTAGAGAATATAAAATAAAACTTCGTTATATTAATTTTGATTTTGTTTACGATCGGCTTTGCTTCCTTAATCTTCTAAATACTATAATATAACAGAATATACTGCTTTTTTTTGTTTAACGTAGGAAGTGGAGGATCTTCAAAAGAGGAAGGATGCCCGGTGCATCCAACAACTGTGGGACTTTTACCCACTAAACTCCACTCCCTGATGGGATTGTATAATGTTGGAAGATTGGTGAGTTTGTTTAAAGGAGGCTTTAGGATTTATCATCCTCTTCAGCCTGGGACTGGTAATTAATGGAATGCTTTTAGAATTTTGGTAAGCTGATAGCTTGCAGATAAGATAAATGCTATAGCATTCGCTTTACAGCCAAGGGAACCTGCAACACCTTGGCCATAGCATGGTCAACTGATGA
>WYDF02028257.1:0-12908 GCA_009867245.2 Adranes taylori
AAAAGTCGAGCACAGTGTTTAATATTGCATGGATTTTACAGGTTGCTCCGGTTTTGTCTACAAGAGACAAACTTAGTTCCCGGGCTCCCGCCGACTTATAAGTTTTGATATTCATTATCAAAGACAATTTATCAATAGGTTTAATTAAATTAAATTATATATATTTTGTCGTGTAAATTGTTAGTGTAATTATTGTTAGTTAAAATTGGTATAGTAAACTCGCGTTATAAAAAGTCAAGCACAGTGTTTAATTTTGCATGGATTGCATGGGTTTTGCATGGTGCTTCGGTTTTGTCTACAAGAGACAAACTTAGTCCCCGGGCTCCCACCTACTTAGAAGTTTTGATATTCATTATCAAAGACAACTTATAAATCAGTTAAATTGAATTAAATTATATACATATATTTTGTCGTGTTAATTTTTAGTGTAATTATTGTTAGTTATAATTAGTATAGTAAACTCACGTTATAAAAAGTCAAGCACAGTATTTAATTTTGCATGGATTGCATGGATTTTGCATGTTGCTTCTGTTTTGTCTACAAGAGACAAACTTAGTTCCCGGGTTCCCTCCGACTTAGAAGTTTTGATATTCATTTATTATCATAGACAATTTATCAATCGGTTAAATTCAATTAAATTATATATATTTTGTCGTGTAAATTGTTAGTGTTAAAATTAGTGCAGTACACTCGCGTTATAGAAAGTCAAGCACAGTGTTTAATTTTGCATGGACTAATACTAGTATTTAGATATTAAATAACCAGCTTCAATAATTCGCGAAATATCCATACGAATCTGAATTAGCCCACGCCCATTATACAGTACACTGGTGGTACAACTATGTTCATTGCATCACTCAGTAATTGATAACTTAATAATTATAAAAGTAAGTGAGATGCGTATTTGAAAATGATTAGATTTTATACCAGTTAGATGATGAGTTAAATGGTAAGAAAATACAGGATCAAAACAAACTCTCGTACGTGGTGCATCCAAATGTTTTTAATATTTTGGACCTAGTTGTAATGTATATTCGGGTCTTGTATAAGAAAAGAAGAGGAAAAAATTGAAAGTATGAGTACATAAAGAAAAAATCAAGTTTATGGCCCGATTTGATGGGCCATAAACCGTTTAGTCGTGTTACCTAATAACTTCTTTTTATTCCTGCACATCAAAAATAAATGACAAGAAAATACAGTATCAAAACAAAATCTTGTATGTGTCCCTTCCCCGTGTTTTCAATATTTTGGACCTAGCTCAAATATTTTTGACACCTGAAGAAGCTGTTGATGCGTTTAGAGCGCCTATTCGGCGGTATCTCGATCGGAGTGGAACCTGTGCTTCGAAAATTAGTTTGAACAAATGAAAAAATGTATTGATACTAATGGAAAATATTTTGAAAAACAATAGAGCTATTTTCGATGATAGATATTTGTTTTTGTTCCCAAATCCCAAAATATAAAAGGCGACCCTCATGGACGTGCATAATTGTGTATATTCATGTAAGAAACCATTCGTTTTTCGTTCCATTTTAATGTTTGTAATTGAAATTACATACTAATAAATTTGTATCATTATTTTATGGAACTTATGTTTACTTATAAAAATAATATTTTTTTTGTCCAGAATCGGTGTTTTTGAACAAGCATGGTAGGTACGCAAACATGCTGGTAGCTTTAGTATTACAGTGCAACGAAAGAAAATATACTGTAAATAATATTTACATATTTCAGAAATAATTTTCTTTCTTCATAAACAAATAAAAGATTCACTATTCCCAATAAAAACAATGCAAATTATAGTCACGCACAAAGATAAATAACTATGTACAGAGTTGTAACACTTTTTCATTACAGTACCTAATGCCTCATATAATTTATTTCCAATTATAGAGTCAGTTTCTATATAAGCGCACAAGAAATATTGTAAGCATTATTTAACGATTACATTTGATTACCACTTGCTGAGACCCGCTCTAAAGTAGCTTGCTTAGAGGTTAGCCTATACAGCGTCTCGACTAGTTTTATAGAACTTTGCAATTTTAGAATTGCAATTTGTATATTAGATTTACAAATCAACGGATAAAAATAAACCATTTTATATTTAGAGTTTCAGTTTTGAATTGGCTTATGTTATTTAGTTTACTTATATCCTTCTTTCTAATAGTTGTCGGTTCATCAGATCCAAAACATTAATTTGATTTTGATAAATGTTGTTAGGGTAATAGGGTAAGGTTGGGAAAGGGTTTCCTATGCCAATATGGTTCATTTATTAAAACTCTAGTTAACACCCAACGCCTCTCAGACGAAAAATCTGATGAAGACAGCTCTGCCAGCTAATCCTATCTCCAACGTGAATGTCGTGACCCCTGGGTAAAGCGGGGCGTCATGATGTGGAATATCGACATGTAGTAGATGGCAGAGGCTAAAAGGGTATAGAAACCCCAAACCCGCGGATAAGGTATAAAAAGTTTCCAAGTTTGGAGGTTGGGCGTTGGGTCAACACATCAGCACCGTAGAAACTCCAAATCCCAATAGGAAGATGCCGGATGGACCACCAGGAAGATGACCTGCCCTACGTAAAAGAATAATTAGTTTTTCTACTTGGAATGTTCAGAGAATAGCTTTAAATATGATACCGTATTCAAAGAACTGAATAGGCTAAATATTCAGGTAGAAGTTATTACAGAAACCAAAAAACCAAGAGAAATGACAACGAGATAAAAGATGACTATGCACAATTGATGGATCTCTATTGTAATAATGCTCCATTCAGTGACCAACCAGTTTTTGCTGAGAGAGCCTTTTGCATACATAAATCTGTTTGACATTTTTAAGTAAAGCGCCACCAACAAGTCGATTATAAATTTTCATTAAATTCAACAAAGTCTTCAGAATCTCTCATCAAGACGATATAATCTTTAATTCTGCTCTCTCATATCCATATTTCATTACCCTTCCGTATATCTACATCTTCGATCAAACCAGCGTCGAAGAAGCCAATGAATAAGTCAGGAGCCGTGCCAATGAGTCAGGCTCGCCAATAAGTCAGCCCCGCCAATGATTCAACCTCGCAAATGCATCATCCCTATCAAAGCATCACCGTCACGAACGCAGGTTCATTTGCAGGCTGTCTCCATTCGCTCGCTTCACTTATCAATGTCCATTTACTCCGACAACTTAATATCAACATCTCCAATTCCATTGTAGCTGGACATTTCGCTCATCATTAACTTTCCAAAGGTCATTTATAAATAATATCAGATATATCATTTTCATACTTAGGTCGTTAAAAATTAGTCTTTGTACTTTTTAAAAATAATGGAAAAAAGACTGTTTTGTAATTAAATTCAAAATATATTTGTCAGTCAATTGACAACCACAATTAGAGCCATTAATTTGTTATAAATACTAGGTCAAT
The DNA here is from genome assembly GCA_009867245.2 of Adranes taylori. NCBI lineage: Eukaryota > Metazoa > Arthropoda > Insecta > Coleoptera > Staphylinidae > Adranes > Adranes taylori. The sequence continues at coordinate 3,422 of WYDF02028257.1, forward strand.
AAATTTACACCTACTGCCTCTCAGACCAGAAATCTGATGAAGACCGCTCTGCCAGCAAATCCTGTCTCTTACGTTCACGTCATGACCCCTAGACAATGCTGGCCATCGTGATGCAGTAGATGGAAGAGGCTAAAAAGTGAATTTCCGGCGCCTTAAAGCCAGAACCCCTCGGCTAAGGTACAGAAACCGCAACAGAAGAGTCCCTGGGTTTCCAAACTTGGAGCTTGGACGTTGGGTCAGCACATCAGCACCGTAGAAATTACAACTCCCAATAGGAAGATGCCTGGTGGACCACCAGGCAGACGACCTACCCTACGGAAAAGGATAATTAGTTTTGCTACTTGGAATGTTCAGAGAATAGCTTTAAATATGATACCGAATTCAAAGAACTGAAAAGGCTAAATATTCAGGTACAAGTGATTACGGAAACCAAGAAAAAAGAGAAATGACAACGAGATAAAAGGTGACTATGCACAATTGATGGTGTATCTATTACAATCAATAAGTGTCTAAAACATTTAATAACTTACTGGAGTGGTGGAAATGAACTGATAAATACACTAGAACTAAAATTGAATGGACAAATAGTAGCCCCTAGTGTCGGTTTGTACGTCGCTATAGACGATGCAGATGCGCACTTGAAAGATGCTTTCTATGACAAAGTTACAATCCAATTCGACAAAGTAAGTAGTAGAAAGCAGATCATCTTGATGGATGATTTAAATGTCATAATTGGTAGGGCTGTAAAACGTGCAATAGTGAGATAATTTGGAGAGCAAATATTGAACGACAATGGTACTAGACTTATTGAGTTATGCGACCAATTTTCCTTTAAAATAATGAATACCCTTTTTAACCACAAGGAGGTCAATAACCATACATGGCATTCATGTACAAAAGGGCTGCAATCTATTATAGACTACGTTATAATTCGACAAACCCCACCATACTCGAGTTCAAAGGAGTGCTGACGGCGCGTCAGAACTCATAATAGTCAGGGCTATAATACCCTTTAAATACCCAAACGAAAATTGACAATTACAGAAAACTCTATAAAAGAAGATAGGGAGTGGCAACGATCTTGCACAGAAGATGTTGACTTGCACAGAAAACAGAGGAGTAATCGAAGATTACGAATACCTGCAAACACAAATTCATGAGGGAGCCATGGAAACATTGGACTATAAGGCTAAAACTATAATATGTGGTGGACTGAAGGCACTCCAAGTCTAACAAACGAAGCGACTCTACGATACACGGTTGATAACGAAACATACAACCGATTGACAGAAATACGCCACTATAAAAAGAGAAATTAAAGCATCAGTAACAAGAGCAATGAAAATTACTTGGGAAATTAAATGCATATGGTAGATTAGTAATTATTGATTGTAGTACTGAAGATGATCAAAAAGATGAAATGTAGATTGATTTCGATGAATTGAAATAAAATTAGCAATAAACTGGTGTGTTCAAAAATTCCTATCTCATTAGACGTGAATTATCTTCAAGAGTCTTAATAGTTTTAGGAGTAAATCTCGGGTATTAACTAAATATTCATGTTGTTTGAATGTAATTGAATTCTTGAATTAAGAATAGTTTTAAAGTTACACAGTGCATTCAATGAGAGAATGTTATAGAGAATCAACCGGATCCATCTCGTGGTCGTCTTAACAAATGGGTTCGAGTAAAATAGCAATATTTTCTACATCAATACCACATATCAAATTAATCTTTTCAAAATAATTATAGAATCCAATAAAATATTAGATTGTTTGGAAAACGCTGTAATAGGAGCAGCCATGTAAACTTGTGTTTAATTAGTGTGAAATAACACATTGTCTACAAGATTAAAGTTATCTTGGTGTGTAAGTATAACCCAAACAATTAATTCCGACACGACAATCTGACGCTACGCGGAAAATTTACGTAGTCATATCTAATATTTGTTATCTTCTTAGCAAACGCTCTCTATGTGAAGTAAGTACAAGTATCTAGGCACCTCATCCAATTGACAAATAGATCGTTGAACTTGCACCATTGCCGATGTAACCATGTAACCTGTATCTACATTCGTTTTATTGTCTTAGCTATTCCTTCTTGATTGCATCTTTTCTTGTTTTTTATTGTGTAGTGTATATGCACTTAACTATTTACTATGAAGAGTCTGTGTCATATCAACACCGTGCTCATAGAGATATTTATGAATAGTGCAAATAGCCGTATTGTTCTTAGTGAATAACTGCTTAATACTTTTTTAAGACGATTGCAAGATGTTTTTATGCCTGTTTAGCGCACCAATACAAGAGTTACTAACTGGAGCTTTATTTTTTTATTTCCTTCCTGGTACTCGAGTGGAATCTGTGGTGCATCAAATCTATAAAAATGAATTTCTAAGTAAGTAGGTGTTATTTCGAAAATTGTAATGAAAACGTATTTTAATAATTATTTGTAAAAATTGAGGCAAGGTGGACACGTGTGTCTAGCATAGGTTTATAGCTGTTATTAACACATTTTCTTATTCCAAATATAGGCGTAAGGTCTAATTGCATCGAGCTATCAATCCGACACTTAACCATTACGCTATATATGCCCGTACAAACAATTATGAAAATTTCTAATTTAAACATTGATTGTATGTAAGTTTGCATACATTAAGATGTTATATTTTGAATTATTCGCTGTATACAGATTTGTACAAGGTGTTAATTCGTCCAACTGCATAAAACATAGCTGATATAATTACCATATCTGTATACAGCGAATAATTCAAAATATAACATCTTAATGTATGCAAACTTACATGCAATCAATGTTTAAATTAGATATTTTCATAATTGTTTGTACGGACATTCATAGCGTAATGGTTAATTGTCGGATTGATAGTTCGATGCAATGAGACCTTACGTCTATATTTGGAATTAGAAAAGGTGTTGATAATAGCTATAATCCTATGCTAGAAACACGTGTCCACCTTGCCCCAATTTTTACAAATAATTATTAAAATACCTTTTCATTACAATTTTCGAAATAACACCTACTTATAAATTTATTTACTTAAATGTTGTTATACAAAATCTTCGAACGTTTTTGGGTATATAGCCATCATCAGGAGTATTACAAAATCTTAACATTATTTTAAGTTAACGAATTAAATATTTTATAATTATGTGCCCTAATGTAAACATACAAAAATGTTGATATACCACTTAGCATTTTTATAAAATTTGCTTTATAAAATCGAACCGTAAACGTAATAAATTTTAAGAAAACGTAATAAAATGGAGAGATATCATTTTTATCTTTCATATACAACTTCTCCTTCCCTATGGGATCGATCTGGATGAAATTTGGTAGACAGGTGTAGACCCAGAATGATTTTCTCATCTTTTTTTATAAATTCAATGTGGCGGACAGGAACCATTTTTTTCTTCAGAATTTTTTTCTACAGGAGACTGAAATTTTGCCCACATATAGTACCTTGTGTTATAGATCGAATAAAGAAAGCCCCATGTTGTCAACTTGTAATGGAAGCGGTGTTGCCACGTTTGAAGTTTAACATACTTTTAGTTTAATATCTCAGGAACAATAAAAGAGAGGACATTAGAATACACCATTGTACAGGCTACATACAGGTCCTTCGATTTTGTTTGAAACATTTTTTCTAACGTCTCAATTTAACATATATACAGGGTGTTTTTTGTTTTGAAAACTTTGCGGTCCATTTTCTTAGAAACTTAACGAAGAATTTTGATTAAATTCCTTGTATAGAAAGATCCTTTAATATTTAAGGGATTAAGTGAGTTTAAAAAATCGCACAGCTTAGCACCGAAGTAATTTAACCTTGAAAAAAAAGTGTACTACCCTAAATATCTGAGTTCCTATGATAGTTCAAAAACTGAAACTTGGGAAATTAATGGAAGACCAGGGGATCTCAATTTTGCCTCTACGGACAGTTCAACATACTAAACCAATTTTCAGCAATAATTTTTTTTTCAAAAACTTTTTAGTAACACCCTATATATTATGGATCTAACTCTTATAGTTCCAAATATATAAGCCCTAGTAACTTTAAAAATTATTCATTTATTATGACGGTAATAGATTATGAATAAGAATATGTATGTTATATATCTACACACATTGCATATGATTGACAATTGTTTTTGCTTTTAAAATCTATCGTACATCTCATTGGCTTTTATTTTCCCACGGTCATATGTCATATATTTTTAAACGAAATAAAAGACGATTGGTTTTAATTCGTATTATATTATATATACCAAGGCCATACAATTGCTTTTCAGAGTTTGATACATTTCATAGAAGTTATTTGAAACACTAAAATATTTTCCAAAAAAAATCAGTTCATGCGCAGATTAAACAATTGATAAAACTGTAGTAGGCAGGGCGTCGGTTTCTCATGCTAAGCAATGGCAAATCGGACAGCGGAGTTGTCTACGCCGTATGCAAATACTGGGAAAGAGTGAGTCAAGAGCGGCCGTAGGCCGCGGTGACGTGGACAGTCAAGCTGTCCACGTCGTAGGCAAGTACGGGAACCGGGGATTAATGGATAGGTGATTTTTAGATAACGCAAGTTTTATTTAATTTACCCTAAACATTATTGTGCAAATTGAATTTACTAGTTATAAGGTGACAGTCCAAATTAAAAGGTGCAACTTCTGTCTTATGCTAGATATAACAAAATGTATGACTTTCAGTATATGAAAGATGGGGTGGCGATCACGTCCACGAATTTTTAATAGAATTGATATATGGCACTGTTGTTAATTCGTTTGAAAAAACATTTGAACTATTGTGTGAATATGGTTTTGATTGCTTTTGTGGTTTCTGAGTTCACAGAGTACAAACATTTTCATATATAGAGATAAAAAAATATTTTATACTGTGTGTCTCACGTCATGTCCAGCTCTTTAAAAGATTTTCATCTTTTTCGATTTAACGAAATTTAGATGGACTATATTTTTCATAATCTAAATAAACAGTTCATTCCGAATTCACTTTTATGTCTTCAGTTTTCATTACGTGTTAAAAAAACCTAAACTTTTGATAACCAGGAAGAATTTGATGACCGTATTTGTCGAACATTTTTGTGTTTTTGGGATGATGTGGTTGTCGCATTTTCTCCTAAACTATTGGACTGATTCGTATTAAATTTCATATATAGGTGTTATTTGTTCCTAAACACTGAAAAAACATTATATTTTTTGCTGAATCCAAGATGAAAGAAATACATCATTCTTAAGTTTCCCTAAAATTCAATTTTTGTTCTATTAGAAGGTTGAGGATCTAATAGAACTAGTTCCATTCTACTATCTTTTATAGAATGCTACCCATGTTTTGGGTATATCTCAGAAACCAATAAAGATTACACATTGAAATAAATTTTGCTATGCACTATATGTAAACCTGCGATTTAATTTAAGGCATTTTTTCCAATATTACTATTAAACACATGAACAGCGTGTTTTTTATATTTACAAACGTGAGTGTCTCTTTTTTCAAAATCGGCTCTTGTGATTTTTTTCAAGTGTTTGTGGCCAAGTATAGTTCAATACTTAATCGAATAAGCAATTGAATGGACAAATAAAGCTTAGGAATCTTATATAACATTACGACACTGGCATTAGGCGATTGTCACAATTAAATATATTAAGCTGATTTTGAGGAAAGAATTAAAATTTTAAAAATTTCTAGTAGTGCCCTGTATAATTTCCCTGCTCTTATATTTGTGTTTATGTATATCTCAAATAACTCAATATCTACTGAATCAATTTCAAAGAAATTTGGCATTCAGGCGTATGATTTCATCGGTGCACCTGAATTGTGGACAAAATATTTTCAGGTTCCTAGAAATTAAAAGGGTCGATAATCTCTTGAACGAACTGCGGACAAAAAAATATTGAGGATTTTAGAGATGATTAGGTAGAGTGGTTTCGCTATAACTTGTACATATGCACAAAAGAGCCATTTGCGTTTGAGCAACTTTATTATCTATGTTTAGGGGTGTACCTATAGATATTTAGTTAAGTAGGTAAAATTTGTTGCATCTTGAATAAATCCAAATATCCAAATACATCATATCCAAATATTATACAATATTGCACAAGTTATCAATTTCTTAATTGAAATTGGATAACCCTAATAGAGAGCACATTCCAATCGTATTCCTTTCTATCATCTTCTTTCAAAAATCATATTATACTGTACTTGTGTTGTGTATTGATACGATGGAAACTTCGCAAAGGTTGAATGAAACTGTTTGAAGATCATAAAGTTCGGCGTTTTCGTGAAGTTAAAAAAAAAACCGGTGAAGTGATGTGGTATTGCACAAACAAATTATGTCAATCCAAATTATTTACTCTGAGTGAAAATTTTTGTTTTCGTGAAAAAACCGCCTCTCATAATCATATGATTAGTAAGGAAGTTTTAAATAGACAAAAAATTCATAACTCAGTTAAACGAAAAGCAGCAGAATACAATTCAGAATAACCTTCTAAAACAATACATCGTGAAGTTGCTTTACAAAAGGACCCCCAAAGTCCCAAAAAGGACTCCCAAAGTCATTTGTTATATTTGAAATAATATTAATCATGAAAAACGGTATCCAGATTGCCAAAATCTCATGTTCAAGAATAAGTGTAGTGACATGGGTTACAATCTGAACCCCAAGAATATGGTGATGGATTTTGAAGAAGTAATTCATCAAAGTGTGAAATTTTCCAAGCATGTCAAATAATAGGATGCAGATGTCATCTAGCGCAGTAATGGTAAGGCAATATTTTTCATTCAATGACAGTTTGTTGACTATATTGTAAGAAAGATTGCATGACTAATGAATTTGTATTGCGAATTTATGTCGCGAAAAATTCAAAATCTTGGACTTAGTCATGATTGCAAAGATGTCGCCTCTACCATTGAACAATGGTTGCGACATCTTTTCGGCTTAACCTTTTATCTCCTAAACAAGTCGGAAACTGCTTTGTAGAAGATTTTTATGCAGAAATACCAGACGACGAAAGAGTTCGAAAGGATGCAGACTATTTAATGGACACATATATAACTAAAAATGCCAATGTTCCACCACAAGCATGTGCAGCGAAAACGGCTTTTCTAACAAGAACGACGAATGCATGCGAAACGTTTCATTCATAGTTTGGTAGATACTGCACTTTGCGCCATCCTAATACTCATTTTTTTATGAAATATTTTTATCGCCATATCATATGTAGCCTCACAAAATCGATAAATGAATAAAGCAATATTTAATCAATTATACAGCAATCAATTAATCCAGCAAAGCCATCAATCATATATATTAAATAAATCAAGGCTAGTTAGTTAATCAAAAGGCTTTCGAACAATGGAATTATTTGCGTTGGATGAGCACTAGTTTTTTATATACATAGATAGAAAGTTTTACGTTTGGAATCATCGATGAAGCCGCCAGTTGCCGACAGCAATGAGCTCGCTGCTGTCATGCACACAGCACTCAATTGCATCAAAACCAAACGTCATATTAGCATTTGCTGGAAGGAGATATTTGAGAAAGAGAGGAAGAATATACGACACACGTGTTTTCGATGGTTTTCTTGCTGCTTTGTTTGAAATGAAACTATAACATATGTCAGATAGGATTACGCACTTTATGGTCTCTGGCTTTAATCAGGTGTTTTTTTGGATCTTTCATAAATGTAGAATATGAGGAAAAAATTGTTTTGCTCTCTTTTATCGCTTCTTCACCCTCACGGGCGTTTCTTTTTCACGATGTTTTCGCACGTCCGTAAGCTTTATGATATCCAATTTTGAATAAAAAAATCTTAATGGTTTTCTTTTGACATCTTAATAGCTTCCTGGCTTTAGGAAGCTATTAAGATGTCAAAATTCATATAACAATTTTATGACTGAAACGTCATTAACGAATGTTCTCATTTTTGGTTGAAAGAAGTGTTGCTATCCATGTAAAAATTACTACTGCCATTTCTGGATTGGTCAAAGCGACTTTAGAAGAGCAACGCTGATGCCAAGTTCACTTGCACGTTAAAGCTGATTGGAGGACTTCCTACTATAGAATAATAAAATCTTAGAATATTGACAGGGAATCTTACGATATTGTGCTTTAACATTTGCAACGGCAACGCTTAAAATTTTTGTTTTCAAAAAAAGCCAAATCCAAGCCAATTTCAGACAAGACGCATTTTGAGCTTAGTCTGATTGACCACGAGTGAGCTATTCGCACGCTTCAATGAGAATAATTGATGAATTATTGATGTTCAAACCTGACTTTTAACGGCGAGCTTAGTCGCATTGTAAAGAATTATTTGCTCTCACAAGCACCACAACAAGTTTATTATGTTCTTTCTAAATTAAATCCAATCCGTACATTATAAAACAATAATTCTCTATAAACAACAAATAAATGTATAGCTAAATTTCGCTAACTATTATCAGCCGAATCTTTCAATACAGCATTTTTCTATCTTCGCATCTATTTCTGCTCACTAAATCATATACTTTTCATAATCATCACTTGCAAAATCTAAATTTTCGACGAGAGAACGAGGTGGGAAGAAGAGGGAGGCCAAGCGCCGAGCGTTCTAGACCAACAACTACGACCGAGGTCGCACTCCAGAACGTCCCGTTAAGATGCGCTGTCCACTCACTCCACGCTACCTAGCAGGTAACGACATGCCAGCTACAACCACGACGACGGATCCATCGCTAAGCCAGGAAGAAACCCCGTAAATTCCCAACGGCTTGCCACCAGCGCCAATCACCGGTAAAGGATGGTTACCAGAGTATCTCATCGTCGACTGTATTATCGTCGACTGTATTTTCGGTGACAGCGATTAACCCCTACACGCTCCGTATGTTTTGCCGACGTCACTAGATAGCTGACTCTAAATTCACGCAGCAACAGAAGCTATCCGCATCGCCAAACTATTTTGACGTCAAAAGTCAAATATTTATTAATGGTCAATATTTTGAATTTTTGATAAATGGATCCGGAGACGTCGTAACTATTTTTTGTATTATACGAGGGCTGTTCTCTTTCCGCTGAGCCTAATAAAGTAAAGCACAGTTTATTTACAAAAAACATTTATTTATAATTTTTCAAAGTATTCTCCTCAACAGTCAATGCATTTTTGCATCCGCGAAAACCATTCTTGAAAAAAAAAATCCAATCTTCGGGACGCAGTTTGGCATCAACCGCTTCTTCGGCCGGTGTAAAATGTAAATCCCGTAATTTATCCTTTACCCGCGGAAATGAGAAGAAATCAACAGGTGCTGGATCTGGACTATACGGCGAATGACCTATTATTTCTATGTTTTAGGCATTCAAATACTCATTTGTTTGAGCAGCAGTGTGAGCCCGAGCATTATTATGATGCAAGATGATCCTTCCTCTTGGACGTTTCGCGCGAACATTTTGTAAAACCTGAAACAAACAAACTGTAGTGTACCA
>WYDF02028268.1:0-12907 GCA_009867245.2 Adranes taylori
CATAATGTAATGTTTTTTAACAAAATAAAAAAAAAAAAAATATTTTCAAATTAACCCCCCCCATTTCCGCCCCCCCCCCCCCCCCCCCTCACTAATGTCTATCACCGCTTACAATCTTCGTTCCCATTTACTATATTTTTCTTTTTTTGTTCTTCATTATTACCACCCTCACTTTCGCTTCCTTCTTCTTCTTCTTGCATGTAATATTGCCAATCCAATCTGTTTTTTTCCAATTTATTTAACTGCTCAATCCATCTCCACCACTGCCCATTTACAAATGCTTTTATATACTCGATCCTCCATTTCTGTTTTCCCCGACATAATATTAACTTTTTCCTTCATTATGTTTTGTGTTTTTTTCTCCTTCAGTATAAGGTCATCCTCTACAAATATTGCCGTGCCTTTGAATAAATGCTTTCCTCTGAAAAGTTCTAACTCATCTTCCCAATTATTAATTTTTACGAATAATGGTCTATTTTTGCCACTGTACTCTTTTCCTAATCTGTATACTTCATCCAGTGTTACCTTGCTTTTCACTCCGTTTTTCAATATCTCTTCCACCTACTCAATTGAATCCTTGCCTTGTTCTTGCACACCATGTGTAATATTATTTCTTGAGGTTTCTCTCTTTCCTCTCCATATTATCAGCCAAAGTCCTTACCTCTAGCATTAATTTTAACTTTTCTCCTTCCCATTTTTTCTCCTTTTCTTTTAATTCTTTTTCTTTCTTTTCCATCTCCTGCTTAATCTCATCTATCTCTCGTTTCTAAACCTCCTTTTCTTTTTTTATAGTTCCCATTTCCTCTTTGATTTCATTCAGATCATTCTTCAGCTCTAATAATATTTCAACCAATGCATTATTCATAACTCTTTTTAGTCCACTATTTTCTAGAGCGTCATCACTTTTTTTTTCTTTTTACACCTGCTCTTGTCTCCATTTCCGTTAAGCTATTAGATCTGCTTATAAATCTTTCCATTATTCAAACTTTTTAATGACCCTCGTATAATACTTATTTACTCAATTGTTCAATACTTTCTTTTCATAACAACAAACCAACACAAAACACTATATATTTTCAGAGATAATACCAATAATAACCCATTTACATACGAGTAAACACTATTGCTTTGTTGCTCCCGTTTTTCTTTCACACGTTCTCTATTATGATATGTTTATGTAATATTTAATCACCAATAACCACCACCACGTAGAAATTTCACTTTTTCTGTCAGAACTATCGCATAAGCAGTCTCACTACCTTTCTCTTATATCAAATTTGAATTTGTTCTCTTCAATAACACAGCAAATAAAACGTGGAAACATTACAAACGTGCAAACATTACAAGCACCATCAAATTACTTTTCAATAGTATCATTATTTTTCTTATTAAGTATACTATTTATAGTAAGACCAACACACTTTTTGGATAACTGTTCAAGTGAGACATCATGACTCAACTGCACAATGGAAGTGGTTAACCTATTCGCCATCTACGTTTGACGCCTTTATCTAACAATCTATTTCTCTGATATTTTTTTGATATAAACAGTTTTGATAAGATGGCATCCTATTAACGCATACTTCGCCTTATGTTAATATTGTAAATCTTGTTCCAACGTATCTTAGATAGAGTTAGCTAGTTAGAGGTAGGAGGCTAGGTAAAGTTCAATTTTGTATATGGTGCACTTTTCCATTAGGTTTCGAATAGAAAGTGGTCGTTCGTGTTATATCCTGATCTGAAACCAGCCTTCCCAGAGATATTGGAGATCTATTTTTTCAGTTATTCTGTTATTGATACATCAGTCAGCCACATCCTTCCACTTCAGGTCATAAGCCTCCAAGGTTTGCTTCCACACTGTCCCATTCGGTGCCTCCTGTATTCAATTTGTATGTAGACGTCTGATATCATTTGACCATCGTACTAGGTGGTCATCCCCTATTTCGAGATGCCTCTTGCCTAGGCCTCTGCTCTATAATATGCTTGGTCCACCTGTCAAACTGAATTCTCGCAAGGTGCCCCATCCAACTCCATTTTAAGATTGCAATTCTCTCTACTGCGCCAGTCAGTCTAGTTCTCAGTTATTCTGAGAAGCTCAATATTTGTGATATGATCTGTAAGGGTCAGTTCCAGCATTGAACTTTCCCTTGCATGTTAAACAAATCGGTAAATCTGCCTTGAATACATGTCTCAAGTTTCCAATTGCGTAGTCTCCGTATATGAAGTAGTCTTCTTCACTTGGATGTGTTGAGTTGATTTTTTAATGTAATAATAACTGTAATAATACACCTAATAATTTATACACAACTATATATACATATAATATTCATATTACTGTTTACTACATATTGTTATTTTTATTTACTAGATTTTTGACGTGTTTTCCTATTATTGGTTGTTACAAATTTATTGTAAATTTTTTGATCTTATGGAAAATAAATTACCTTTTATCTCTTATCATCTATGTACACACCTTCCCTGAGTACGATGTTAGTCGTCAGCTATGTTTTTGACACATTTATTTATTTTAGTCCGACCTTATAGGAGACTGAATTTAGTTGTAACATTGTCGTGTCGCATGATCAAACTGGTTTGCTATTAAAACTATGTCATCTGCAAATCTTAAATGTGTAAAGTTTTCACGATTTATGTTAATTCTGAGGTTTTTTAAGTTAATAGATTTGAACACATATTCAAGCAGATTCGTGAACAGTTGTGGCGAAATAGTGTTGTCGTGCCGAACTACTATGCTTATTTTAAATTTGTTTATGCACTCCTGGAGTCTTACATTAGCCGGAGAATTCTCATATATGGACATTATTATTGAAGTATATTGATGGTCAATTCTACTATCGGACAGTAACATCAACATTTGATAGTGATTTATAGTCTCAGATGCTTTTTCATAATCCACGAATATTAGGACGAGTGGTTTGTTATATTCGATGGACTTTTCTATGGGATTCTTCAGAACATAGAGATGGTCGCTCGTGCCATACCCTGAACAAAAACCAGCGTGTTCTATTGGCTGATAAAGGACTAGTTTTGTATTAAATCTGTTTGTGATGATTCGGGAAACAAACTTACATGAGAAATTCAGCTGATACGACGGTAGTTTGCGAGCTTTGCAATATTTCCCCTTTTTTATGTATTAACGTGATGGTTGCGTTTCTAAATTTGTGGTATTTTACCCCCCTAATTTGATAGCTTCTATGACCACTCACTCAATCACATTGTTTTTCATTTCCTAAATCGACTTTTGGATCTCTTAGATCGTGATTTGGAATTTCCTCTGAGCCTTGATTCTTAATAGTTGTTACCTTGCCTTCTTTGTTTCGCAATTTGCAAAGCTCTTTCTTCCCTCTGGACAATCTCTGCCTGAGTACTCTTACGCTTCTGTTCTCTTCAATTGTTTTAGCAATCATTTCGGTGTTGGGTGTTCGGATATCATTACAAATATCGTTCGTATATCGTTATTGAATAGCATATAAATTTCGGAGTTAATTGGTCTGTAGTTGTCCGATTTTTTTTTTGTCTTGTCTAACTTAAAATTGTTTTAATCCTGTTTGCAGATTTCCCTCCGGACGATAGCATTCCGGAGAATAGGACGGGATTTAAATAGGATCATACCTGCTCCTGTTTTTCGCACTTCACTCAATTACAGTATGTCTAACTTTATCTCCTTAGTGTTTTTTTATTCTATGTTCGTTGAGATAGTTCTTAAGTTATATGTTAATATATACATTGTCCTTGTTATCACTTTAATTTTGTTATTTGGACAGTCTGTTAGAACCCAGCATATCTAACAGTCCCTGTCTTACCCTTTGCTTGACCGGGAATAATTCAAATGTATTATTTGTTACTATTGATGGTGTAAACATATTTAGAAATAATTTACTCAGTGTTCGGTAAACTGATACGAATTGCATTCTTAATAGTTCTACCATTTGTTTTATCTCATTCTGTTAGAGGCTCTTGTATGTTGAAGAGAAAATGGCCAGTCAATACTTGAGTGGTATAGATGTTAGTTCATACTGTAATTATTGGGAAAACTCTATCACCTGAAATAGCTGAATAAAAATCCAGCGCGAGATGAGACATTGAAAGAATAGTTTCAAACCAAATTCGGTAGCTATATCAGACATGGCAATCATTAACAATACTTGTCATAGACAATTACCTCATATATAAAGTAATAGTGTAGACAATAACGTTATAAATTAACGAATTACACAAAATTTACATATTTTACAAAAATTATTTTTATCATTAATTACTACTCCACTTCTGATAAACTTATTGGTGATACTTTTGATAAACTTATCAAAACTTATCAAAAGTACAGTTGGGCCGGCACGTTTTAGTAATTTGTCTCGGCAATCAACGTGTTAGATATTCATTACTTTAAAAATACTTACGACAATGAATATATTTTTGACGTATCAGCTTTTATATACCAGAAGTAAGAAAAACAAATAAACACGTTACATGGAAATAAATGTAAAAAATGTTATTAAAAACTATTACACTTACTTGCTAATAATACTGATACTGTAAATGATATAAAATCGAAGTATGACGCTAAAAAATTTTCGTGTATCGGTGCAATTTCTTTAAATGTATCACTAATTGTACCATTTGCCAAGGCATCAATATAGTTAGTCATACTGCGTGCTACGCTTGCAGCACCTGTAATAAGTTATGAAAGAATTTGTATTTGGATAAGTTATGTAATAAGTCTTATTTAGTGAATCTTATGAATTATAGTGTTAATTAATTAAAGTATAATTACAGTGACAATTATCAAAAAATTTAAGTTTTTTAAATATATCATTTTATGAATCATTAACAAGTCTTGCTTAGCTACTATAAATTAATAGTATAATGAGCACCTCTACAATGAGCACCTCTGCTTGAGGACAATTCATAGTCTGCTATTCGAAAAAAAAATATTGATTTTGTTCGAAACATGTATACATAATACTTGTACGTTATTTTCAGAAGTATTTAAATAACTTCAAAAATTAGTGTGAAAGCAATTAACATTATATTACACAAACGTGTGCAAGTTTGGTGGACAGTGGATGGATCCCCCACAATTTCAACACGAACAAACAGCATTCATATGCAACACCAAAATATATTTAATCTTATCTCTTGACTACTTTGTTACTGAAAAGTAATATTTTTATATAATGTATATTTAGTATTTTACAACGTTGACCTAAGTATGCTAAGGCTGCAAAATATTTATAATTTAATTTTGTAATGACATTTTATTTTAATGTCATTGCGAAGTTGATAATTATAATGTAATAATTACACGAAGTAATATTTTCCATTATCTATTATACAAGGCCAAGGACAACCATTTAAAATTTTAAACTTTAGAAATACAATTTTCAGAATATGTTCAAAAAATTAATCCTTAATGTCACTGACAAACATATTAAAGTGAAAAGGAAATCAATCGCTTCCCTACAGCACGTTTTAAACAAATATCTACATATTCAGAATTTTTTTCGATTATTTCAACACTTTATGAATCCTCAAAGAAAAGCCCACAAAACCATTTGGAATAAAAATTAAAGTTACTTAGTTTCATCAATGAATTGTTCAATTGAAAATTAAGTGTATCGATAGCTTCTGCAAATTTGGTATAAATGGCAAACACATCCCTCTCTCAAAAATGTTGATCATAAAACCCTGCTACATGACGAGATTAGTTGTTTATTGTACATCTCTGGAAAAAAATTATCGCATTTTTGCATTGTTAAAGGTTTACGTATAAAACATATTATCAAATTACTTACCAATTATGTACTCTAAAATCAAATTCCAACCAATAACAAATGCCATAAATTCGCCAACGCAAACATACGTATAAATATAAGCAGATCCGGCCCTAGGCGTTCGTGCACCAAATTCTGCATAACACAAAGCTACAAAAAACACATTAAAGTAAATTTTTATTTAATTCTATTCACTTTTCAATAAATAATGCATAATTTTGAATAATTCCTATATTCATAATTCAACATTTATTGTCACCGGGTAGATTTGTAGTACACTTTATCTTTCTTTCCAAAATTCATTTAATCAGGAAAAAATAAAAAATTTAATCAAATTCTTTTTTTTTAAAGTAAATAAAGATTTATTTAAAACAATTCAATTCTATGAAAGAGTTGATTCGAATTGATGTTGTTTTCTTCATTTTTAATGTTTTCGTAACAGTTGCCATGTTATTCACCTTATCTTTGCGCAAGAACGTACTTTATCAAAAGATTTTCCAACAAACTTGTTTAGAGATATTTGACCTATTGCTTCTGCATCATCACAATTTACTGAGATATCTGCTTTTATGCCAGTACTTAAAGAAGTTAAGGTATCAAAAGAGCTTACAAATGGAGAGTGATTGAATAACCAGATTAAAAATTTGTTCAAATCAGCGGTAAAATACGCGACATTTTACGGAAATGGCGCAGCTCTACGTGTTGGTGAGTATAAGGGCGATACACAAGTAAATTTTTCTACTGCACATATTACGTTTATAGTGGCTGGAATTGTATTAACCCAGCGTGCAATTGTTGAATCTGTGAGACCTCGAACACGTATAAGTCCTCCTTCCATTTTCATGGATCCCATTAACACCTACTCCATAGTCATGTCCGTCCATATGCCACTCAGATGTTTGATGTTCTACGAATAGTAAAATATCCACTGGCAGCAAATTTGACGTACTCTTCTTTAGGCATATGAGTGTAAAGATCTGACATAAGCAGTAAATAAGCATGAGTTGTATTTGCATAGTAATTGCGTCCAGCAGCGTGTAAAAAAGGAATCATACGCTGAACTGAATATAAGTGCAATTGCCAGTCGCCTGTTCTTTCAGTCCTAACAAAAGTAAGCAATATTTGTACCATTTCAACATAATGGCACCAAAGCGCTGCAGTACGATTTCTGGAGGACTTGGTCTTTAAACTTTAAAATCGACTGTAATGCTGAAGAAATTAAAGATATGTTCTCGTAAAGAGCACGAGTATTAGACTCGTTATTAGTTGCCTTTAAAAAAAATTCGTAGTGCATTTTAATCTTCTCATTTCATTCGGCTGATATTATCTCTTTTTTGATTAGTTGTTCCAGAAGTAAAGTATCCAAAATGAGTAATTTAATACCTGGTCCCGAAATGCTCTAGTATATGAATGTCCAGATATCAAAGAACTGATTGTGTTTTTGGAATATACTTGTTCCCACAACTCTTCAATACCAATTCCGTTCATTGTATAATCAATAGCGTCCATATACGACAGTACAAGGTGAAATCCACCGAGACGTCCAATGACTGATGACAAGGGACTTCAACTTTCGGCTGCCAAAACAATATCAAACGCTTTATTATATAATGGTTGGTAAAACATTCCAATGCAAGTTTTATTCCTCGCTGCTGGCATTCTTCCAGTGCATGTTAAGGGCAAGTATAGATTTTTCAATATCACTGACTTTGATTTTTCATTGAAATATCCATAAAACCACTTCAAGCCGGAAGGGGAATATCAAAACAGTTGGGACGTTACATCCACAAAATATTCATAAGTTGAGCTACTTCAGCAGTGGTAGGCTGTATTTTTATAGTACCGACGTCAGAAAAAATCAATTTGCCTAAAGTACAGTTTTGTCGGCGATTGAATATGTTTATCTTGATGTTTCCGTATTGGCCAATAGTGTCAGTCTTTGTAAGCTTCTTCGGTCGGGGCACACGTAAGTTCTTTTAAAGTAGGTAGCCGGTGTGACACATTCAATTCTTCCCATCGCATGAAATGTTCCATGACCGTCAATCGTTCGTACATTATGGTCCGCATTGTCAAATACAAATTGTAAAAATGCTTTGGAATCTATCCTCATAACGTGATTTTCGGTCAATGAATTCTCGTATTTTAACACGTCTTTGTAAGAAATTGAAATGTTTATATTGGACAACATGTCAATAAGTGTTCTTGCTGCAAACTTCCTATATAAATATATTCTTATGGGAGATAAATAACTTCTTGGCCGGGCCGCAGCTATTATAGAATTTGCCACAGTAACAATTTTCTTTTCTGATGGCTGCGAGCTTTTACCTTTGGATTTCATAACAGATTGCAATACGCATTTCATAGTGTCGGGGATAACATTACCCTCCTGAGGCTATTTCTTCAGCGCAAGGGTAGTTATTATATTCACAGGTAAGGGAGTAAATATGTTCTTTGATTATAAGCACGGCAGCTGCAAAGATTCGCATTCGTTTGTCTGTACCATATTTTAATTTGTCCTTATACCACTTATCAATGTGGATACGAGAAGCTGTACCGGGGAAACAGACAGTCCATTTTCCACTGTTTAAAGTCATACAAATAGTATCACCATAATGAGCCTTTATTTTAACATAATCTTCAGAATAAACTTCTCCGTCGAGATATGTTTCTTTCATTATTGACATCAATTCTTTTATGTCGTACTGACATTCATCATTAGTTTCTAAAAAATCACGCAACTGATAAAATGCGGCAATTTTGAAGCGTTTTTATTATCAGACAAATTTAACTTTCCCGTGGGATTACTTCCACACTGGTTGAATAACGCATAGCATGATTTATGAAATCGGGCCTCGGACGCGACTAAGTCTATAACTGAGTTTACACGTTACAGAACATTATTTCCACATTCGTTATTGCGCTCGTTACAAACTTTGATAAAATTGTCTTTTAGTTTCATAGTTGAATAGGATTTTGTTTCGGATGGTTATAGTCCGGAACTTCCGCACAAAAGAGACACATCGTTTTAAAGTCAAACTAAAAGTCTAATTCTCGAATAGGCTCTTCTTTGGATTTCGGTTCTTCTTCTTTTATACGTCGTATATACATATATCTACATTTTGTGTGTACTTCGACGGAATCTTTATTTTCAAGTAATGTATGCACATTATTATTTCGAAGAACACTCATCCTTTTTATATTTCAATTCCTTTTTGCATTTTAACTATTTATCCACCAATTAAAGTTTTTTTGCACAAAACGCAAATTTCCGAACTTTCCATATTAGGAAATAAAACACAAAGTTTTTTCGAAACAAGAATTAAAAAATACCCGCGCTTCACGACCGCTAGTCAAAAACTAGACGCGGGTTATCACTATAACATCTCAATTAACCAATTGAACAGCCACCCTCGCGCAGTCTCCTCTTTCCAACTGCCTCAGGTCCCCACCACCCGGCACATGCTGCAACACCAGAAATTAGGAATTACCATATTAAACCTACACGTTTACCAAGTTTTAGCTTTATATATTGTTTTAAGAAATATTTACTAATAAAGAGTGCTAATTACCCTGGAGTACTTGATGCAACTTCCAAATATAAACTGGATTTTGATTTAATCGCAATAACGAAAATAAAAAACATGGCATAATAAGTCCTAGGACTTTTTGGGATTATGATCAATCATTACGGTTTTCCGTTTTGCGTTTTGCGAGAGTAAAACCAATTTAAATTTTAGTAGTAAAGTAAAGTATACGTTTATTGACGAGATCATCCCCCTTAAAAATATAATACATAATAATTATAACGAAAATTACTGACTTTACTTTAAATGTTAATATCTCATGTTATGATATAATCATCTTGTGCGAGACGTGGCTTACATCGGAGGTAACGGACGGGGAATTGGGCTTAAAAGACTTTGTTGTATATAGACGAAATCAATTGACGAGCCACAAATCATCGGGGGTTGCTGTTCTAATAGCATTTACGAAATATTTCAACTCTTCCATAATAAGTCTCAGTAATACAACTCTGGAACAGCTCTACATATCTCTCCACATTAATCAATTCAAGGCGTTACAATTGGAGTGGTGTACATTCCGCCATATGCTCCGTCGGAAAAGTACGAAACTCTCGCTCAAACTTGAAGCTATTGTTACCCACTACGCCAATCAGCACATTGTGTTTTTTTTTTTGAGATTTCAACTTGACAAAGGCCTCTTGGAGTAATGATGATTTTGGCGTTATCATTGATTCCAATCCAAACGATTTTGCAAATATAATAGCCGAATCTTTTGCCTACTTAAACCTTAAACAACTCATTTCAACTCCTAACTCGCGCGGTACACTTTTGACCTTCTATTTAAAAATATAATTAATAATACTCAGAAAGATGTACTTCTTTCTGAGTCAATAAATCATCATGCATATCATATCATAATGAATGTGGATACTAAATCATATGTTAATAGGAATTTTGAGGAAACTTTCTACAACATTCGTGGGTGCGATTTCAATAGTATTAACTACTATCTTGTTTAACTTTTTATGATCGTTTTGATGATACTTTTTCAAAAACTTTTTATGACCACTTATACTACGCAATAAATTCATTTGTCCCTCTTGGGAAAAATAAATCTGATCTCTTACCACTTTTGGTTTTCTCATGATTTAAAATCATAGATTTTTGAAAAAAAGATAGCACATAAGAGGTTTATGCAATCTCAATCCAATGTACATTACGTCTAACATCAGGAACTATAGAGGTATCTCCATTCAATCTGCAATACCCAAACTACTCGATGCTTTAATCTATGACTATCTTAGCTGACAATGTAAGCCTATATTTATTGAAGAACAGCATGGCTTGCTTTAGACATGGAAAATCTAATGTTACTAACTTGTTAATTTATCAAAACTATATTCTCAAAGCTTTTGAAAATGGTATACAGGTTAATTCAGTGTATACCGATTTTTCTAAGGCCTTTGATAAAGTTAACCACGAATTGTTCCTTCACAAGTTAGATAAACTGGGCTTTCATAACAATATGTTGACCTGGTTCCATAGCTATTTATGCAATAGAAAACAATACGTTAAGTTACACGACTACTGCTCTTTCGATATTATGGTCACATAATATCGTGTTCACATAATAATGTGTTCCACAGCATGGCCATTGCTCTCCTTTAGTATTCAATCTATTTATTAACGATATAGCCATTTCTTTCAAAATGGCTATATCGTTGCTAAAATCCTTATGTTTTAATGAATAATGCTTTTTCCAAATTATGAACAACACCAGGTTATTTTAGCTTTTGTTTGTTGATCAGGTCCGCGACCGTTATCATCCAGTGCTTTAAGTCTATTTACTATTATAGTTCTTTACTATTATAATTACTTATTTTTTCGTTATTTCCTTAGCTTTTGAATTTTTTACTATTATTATATAGCTCTTATCATTTGTACTTTTAAATTTTGTACTTGTTAATATTTATGTTTTTTTTGCTTTGTAATATTTTTACTTGTAATGGAGATACATGTCATTTGTACTTTGAAATTTTGAACTTGTTAACATTTTTATTTATTTTTTGCTTTGTAATATTTTTATTTATAATGGAAATTCCATTAATAAATAAATAATGTATATGTGGGTACAACTTACTAGTATATTACACATGTGGTCGTAAAGAAATCAACTCGAGTTGAAACTGTAATTCCCGTACGGACGTAACCCATAGGGCATAGGGTTACAATATAAATAGTTTCTAGAGCAAAACTTTGCAGTAAATAGCGTATTACTACTGGAGGACCTTGTAGGTATTTTGAAGTTAACATTATTCAATAAAGAGCTACAATTAATGATAGCATTGATAATTTTGAAGAGTGGATAAAGATCAATAATTTTTCTTCTTGATTCTAATGTTTTCATGTTATACATGTTCAGTATGTGTTCAATTGCAGTCTCCTTAGGCAGATAATGTTTATATTTCATTAAATTTAAAAATTTATTTTGAACATATATATCCTAGTCACGTGGCAGTTGTCATGTGGAGACCACACAGAACTCGAAAACTCTAGTAAAACTCGATTATACTCTACTAATGCACAGTATAATCGATAAACTGTTTGTTCATCAAACTCTTTACTAAAATGAAATACATAACCTACGGTTTTAAAAGACTTATTAACAATGTAGTTGATATGTGATGAAAAAGTGAGTTCAAAGTCAAATATTACATCAAGATCTCTTATCTCATTGACAATTTTTAGTACTCAATAGAATGAGTTTTCAATATAATATGAGGGAGTTAATGTATTTCTACTGCGAGATAATTGTATTGCGAAACTGTTGTCAATATTTATTTGAAAATGATTTAATTTACACCAATTATTAAAATTATTAACATCGGTTTGAAGCATTTAGACGTCGTCGATGTTTTTAATTGGCCTAAATATTTTAATGTCATCAGCAAATAGTAAACAAGATGAAGAGTTGATAACATTTACTACGTCATTTAGAAACAAGTAACCCACCAACAAGTATTGGACCACCATCTGATCCTTGTGCAACTCCAGAAGTTACTCTTATTGGGGATGATGTATGACTTCCAATCCTAATATATTGACATCGAGAGTCCAAAAAACTGTCGAACCAATTAAGCATATTATTATTTATATCTAATAATGATAACTAGTGTAGCAATAATTTGTGGTTCACCTTATCAAAGGTCTCCGATAGATCGGCATATACGGAATGAATGGATTCGTTTAGTTCTAAGGTGGTAAGTATATAGTTTTATCTGCCTAGTACAAAACCATGCTGGTCTGGTGAGATCCGAGTTTTGGTTGTCCATACTAATTTATTAGTAACCAATATCCAGCAATTTGTGAATGCAAGAATATATTGAGATCGCTCTATAATTCTCAACTACAAGCCTCTTTTAATCAGGTAACAGGTCTGGGGCTGTCTCTGTTAACAGCCAAGTGTTCATTGTTGTTCGTCTCCTCAAGGAAAATCATCCAAACTTTAAACATATTTGATGAGGGAACTGAAATCCCTAAGGTGGACAAACACAAGTATTTAGGAGTATGGTTCGATTCCAAGTTAAAATT
>WYDF02028279.1:0-12907 GCA_009867245.2 Adranes taylori
CAGCTGTTTAACGAGTAATTATTGCCAGTTGGATCGCCAACCTTCGAAGGGAGACGGCGCAATAAGAAGAAGAAGAAGCAATCAATAAGAATAATGCCTTTCGCATCCCAAAAAACAGTCGTCATCACCTTACCGGCGAAACGGGTTGTTTTTGCCTTCTTCGGTGGGCCTTCGCCGCTTTTTCTCCACTGATTTGATTGTTCCTTCGTTTCCGGTGTGTAGTAATGGACCTACGTTTCATCAGCAGTGATATAACGAAAAAATCCTTCAAATCACGTATTATGTTCCCCAAAAGCTTCTCCGAAACCATCACGCGTGTGCTTTTTTGTTCGATAGTGAGTTAACGCGGCAACCATAGCGCGGATAGTGTTGTCATACCCAAATGTTTGTGTACACGCTCAGTTGTTATGTTTGCAGTCTCTGCTAGCTCACAGATTTTGATTCGGCGGTTCGCCATAATCATAGCAGGGATTTTGTTCGACGATTTCTGCTGTAAGAACAATATTTGAGGTCATTTGAGTGGTCATTATCAAACACACTTGTACGACCACAACCAAATTCAGCTTTCCAAAATTAAACTGTTGCTAGCGACGATGCAGACTCAACAGAAACAGCATCCAGTTTGGCTTTGATTTCTGCATAGTTTTATTCTTTCTTGTAAAGAACTTAATTACTGAACGATTGTTCTTTTTGCTTCAAATTTGACAGACGTAATGTGTTGCATGACAGATGTCAAAACCAATATGGCGTTCATTGCCACGTAACGCCATCTAGCGAGGGCTAGATTTATGTCAAACCATTCTTGTAATGGAATGCGTTGTTGTGTTGCTTCATTTAAATTTTACTACCATTCTCCGTGACTATTATATTGGCAGATCATTTTTGTCATGTGGGCAATCTGTTATTAAAGACTATTGTTTACTTAAGTTAAGAATATTGATGCGTGATATTTGTAACTGCTTGTGTAAAAATCTTAATCGGGTGGACAAAGTTTATAGACTGTGGAAATTAAGTAGTATGACACCATTTATGCTTCCTGATGTTTTTTTTTAGCTTGCGGACTAAGAATCTAGCTCTACGGGAGGAATGGCTAAAGGCCTTATATGTTGAAGTTACCTCTCCCAAACATGTGTGCTCACAATATTTTAATTCAACATGTTTTGGAAAATTTGCCTCAAAAACTATTTAAGGAAAGGTGCGAAGATTATTTCTAATGGGAGTTAATCTTAAAATAATTTGTACATCCCCAACTTAAAAAAAATGGGATTCTCAATATTAAATTTTTGTAAGTGAATATGGATTAATTTTAAATCAACTTATTTAGGGATTATTTTCATCCTGAAAATTCAATTGGCTAGTGTTTCACACAAATCCCTACAACAATCGGAAATGTCAACATCACTTAGGTAATGTGATATCTAACTTGTACTCATGTAACATTTTGATTTATCCTATTATGATACTATAAATTGCACTGCAATCTAATTATAATGTTGACGATCCATTCTAATCTCATAAAAATCCCTAGAGAACCAGCAGCATTAAAATATTTTGATATGAAATCTATTTCTACTGTATTTGTCTACAATCTATTATATGATAATATAGGAACCCTTAAATATTCTGTGTATGTATAATATTGTGTGATCATAATATATTTTATGTAATTTTTATGATTTTGAATATCCTTCATTTTAATTTGTTGTAATCTGAAACTACACATACATATATGTTTTCAGGAATATGGATACGCCACGGGTATTGTCTTATTAATATTTCAAAACAAAAACATGTAAACAACTACATAAAAGTGTGAAATTATAATTCGGCCATTATTTTATATGTTCCGCCATTTAAAGTTTATAAGACTTTATGGGCTTTTGCCGTTCAGCGTCCTCGGTCTATCCCGGCCTCTTCCTATCTACGCATGACTCAATGGATTGTAGGTATAAGATTTGCTACTGCCAGTGTTCTTCCTACCTTGTCTTGAGCTTCGATTCTGAACTCTTCCCATACGACCAAAAGCGTATACTCCGCGCCGTACAGATCTGCGTTGCAATGTTCACATGCCCCGTTTAGAAGCTTATCTATTCACCAGAGAAGTAGGCTGGGAAGCACCCTTGACCCGTTAAAGCTTGGGTCAGCCTTATCAACACTCATTTTTTAGAACATTTTTGAAGATACACCCTTTCCCTGTGTATACATTCTTCCGTTCTGTTGTTTCTTGCGATAACCTGCGTTGATGTCGTTCTATACAAGAAGGTTATTGCTCTCAATTCTATTCTTTGTGCCTGCTGCAAATGTTGGTAGTTTTTGCTCATATTAGATCAGTGTATAGAATTATTGTGTTGCTCTTAGTACAAAAGACCTTTCGTGTTTCTATATTCACGCTACACAAATTCAGTATTAATTGTGCTAGTTGTTTTGTCCTGCACATATGTTTTGCGAAAGTTATCATTATGTGCTACTTGAATGAAATACTTCTGCTACTTGAATCAAGCATTAAGTATCTGATATCTGTAAATTGTACTCTGTGTTCTTTTAAACCTATTATGGGTATAATGAATCTCCTGTTCACAGTATTATTGTATCAGTCTTTCTTGTTGCTAATTCTAGTTTAATTAGTTTTAGCCAATTTGCAATCGCTGCGGCCGGTTCTGTGAGTTTTCGGATGAGGATGTTGAAATCCCAGGGTTTGCTTAGCAGTGCGATATAATTCGAAAAAGCAACTATCCGTATACGATTTGGATAAAATTCCCATTGGTTCTTGTGGAGCTTATCGTAGATCAGATTGGAGACACAAAAAAAGTTACTTAAATAAAGATATTACACAAGATTAGCATACTTGATGTCTTTCTGATGCGGAAGGGGGCGTTACTCCTTTCCAGCTCAGCACTCGTCTGGTTGGAAGTTTTAAATGGATTTTGAAGCCACATGTATCTTATTATTAAGTTGATGTTAGTTAAAGAAACTTGAATCAAACGGCATTCAATTTGACTCTTCCCATATTTCCTCCAATTTTTTTCCTGTATTTATTATTGCTAAGCCATTGTAAATCTTATTGTATTTAAGCTAGGTGGTTGTTCTGGGTATAGGTGACTATAGTGTACACTTAAATATACTTTGGGGCTTTGGCTGATATGTAGGATCCCCAAATTTTATTTTCCCAACTTCCATAATGATTTTTGTAATGATTTAGATTTCTATTATAATTATTTAGCATTCCTAGATTCATATATCAATAAAAGTAGAATTGTTATGGCCTCTTAACTCAATTTTGACACATACATGTATATATAGATGCATACAGATTTATACATATAGATATAGATACGTGCATATACTTATATTCCTTGTGAACGACATATATGAATATATATCAACATATGGCTTAATTACTTTTTATATGTTATTCTTAGCGTTTGGTTATTATTGCGGTTGTAGGGTGCATGCCGATAAATGTTATTTCAATCCAACCCTTATTCTTATTTTGAGGTTTATTATTAGTCATAAAGCAGGGTCTGGCGTAAGTGTGTGAAGTAGCAATTACTATTTCGTCTGAGCAATATCTACATGAACGTCCTTATTGTACATACGTTACAATTCAGTTTTTTAAATTATACTTAAATATTAAAAGCATTAGTCGTTTTTCTTTGACAAAATAGGGAATACTCCTAGGAGGGGACACCTAAAGGGGGAATCAAGCAGCGTCAAGTTTCGAACCAAAAAATATTCATATACTTAATTAAATGAAAACCAGTATTCCAGACTCCAAGAAAATTTTTGTTTATTTCAGCAAAGCAATTAACGCTAAAAAATAACTTATCTCTGGATATCGGATCTACCAGAGATCCTTTACTCAAGAACAAAAGCTTAAGACCTAAGATTTTGTCAGAAACGACGAGCCTTTCGTTTTTGACAAAGCTTTACGCAGCAGTCATTAATAAAATTCAATCGAAATAAGCTTTTGTACTTGAGCAAGGGATCTCTGGGTGATCCGATACCCAGATAGTAAATTTTAATCAACGCAGATAATTGTCTTTGCTGATATAAACAGAAACATTGTAGAGTCTGGAATACTAGTTTTCATTTAATCAAATAGTGTACTTCAAAAAATCCCTGCAACGTTTCAAGATGGATTCATATAATTAATCTCCTTTGACCAAACTATATACATTTGATGTCTACACCCTTCTGTTAACACCCTTATGTCAACACCCTTATGGTATTTACCTACAATGAGGTGTTGTTCTGACAGTGAATGTAGCACCAGTACGATACCGTTTCTTTCTTCTTGTGGTGCCCTAACCGTTACGAACGTTGGCGATTAACATGGTTATTTAAACTTGATTAACTGCACTTCTAAAAAGTTGTATGGAAGTGAGTGCATACTATTGACATAGATTGTGCAATCCTGAGTATCTTTGTCTACCAGATCCTTTTTAACTATCCGTTTTTGCCCTGTAACATGAGTTGAAGAATACAATATTTCCCATGACGCATCACATGCCCCAGGTATACCAATATACGTTTTTTCATCATAAATGGGATTTTTCTCTGTTTACCGAGTCTACCGTGGAGCTCTTCGTTGGTCTAACTGCGATATACGTAAAATACGACTGTAAAACCATAAAAGCATGGTTCATGGTTCTACTCCATATAGATGAATTAAAAATATGTAACATTTTATCCGCCTAATTTTTGTTTTTAGCGATATATCGCTACTCATGAATTATGCTTTCATGTTGTTAAATGGTCTTCTCGATTTTTTAATTCTTGATCTTATTTCCATAGACCGATCCCATTGTGAGTTAACTAATGCTTCTAGATAACAATAATTGTCAACCCCGAGTGCCGAGGATTAGTTGCTCTACTTTTGGTTGTCGCATACTAATATGCATCTATTTAGTTTTTCATAGGTTAAGCTTCAAACCCTATATTCGCTGATGACTTGGATCCTTTCTACCAGATATTGTAGCACTTTAATATCGCTAGCGAGTATAACCGTGTCGTCAACATAACGAATATTATTAACTAATTCCTCGTTGAGTTTTATGCCGCATAAGAGTTATACAACGCTTCCCTGACATAATCTGTGTGCCTACTATCGAAGGGGAGATATGACGCATCCTTGGTGTACGTCTATCTTTATTTTGATTTTTTCGGTAGAGCAGTTATTTATTTCCACACAAGTCCTCTGGCCCCAATAGAGATTAGTGATAATTGTCCCCAATAGAGGATAGTGACCAATAGTGATAATTGAGATCACTTTCTTGGCCTTGTCCACTTGCTTGAACTATTTGATCGTGCTCCATCACCGTTGGAGCACTTATGTTGGCGGAAGCTAAGATACATGGTTTATGTTTGTTTCTAACCACATGAAAACAATGAAATATTCAAAGTGCACTTATTATCAATCTTATGTGAGTCAAGAATGCTACAGATACAAGATAAAAATTTCAAAATACCTTAGATTGATTGAAGTCAAGTCGTAAATCAAAAGGAGAATACCTTTTCTACTATATGCTATATCCATGAGGAGTAACTTGAGGTAACATGAGGATCTCACTTAAAATGTCGTTTCATCTAACTACTATCTACGTCTATAAAACTCTGTAACCGTGCATGTGTACATTTTATATAGAAGATTTTCAAAATAGTTTAAACAAATTAGCGTGGTGCGATACTGACAATGATGCTAGAGGAAGAAGTGCAGAAAATAACAGGAAATTCAGATGAGTTTTTAAATCCACTACACTACTGAAGCAGAGGGTACTGACGACGCTACCACCTATGTTAGAAATATCCATCTACCCTGCTTGGCATTTTAACTTAATCGGGTGTTCCATGCAGTCAATATATAGTTTTCGAAATGACTAACCACAGACCTGCATTTTTTCGGTTGTATAGTATTTTTCAAGTTTTGATGATGGATTCCTATGTATGTTAGTGCGCTGAATCCAAAAATGACCTTATTTCTTTCCATCATGTCAGAATCTTTTGCAAATTGCAATTTGTCAAAATGTGTTATATATCGAAAAAAAATGACAAGTATAAGACGTATTGACAGATTTAAATACATAGGAAATGCTGCCATCTGTCGGTTTATAATGAAAACGAATCGTTCACATCATAAACCGGCAGGTGACAGCACTTTTGTCATTAAACGTGTTGTACATCTCAGCTGGCTGTCAATGTGTTTGTGTTAGCGGATATACGCTGAAAAGAAAACATAGTGTTCGAAATGGCGTAAGTGGCTGGAAAAGGTCTGGAGATTCCTTTTGTTACATTTGTGGTGAGTTAATCGTCTCAAGACAAAAAAGACATATAACATCGTTCATGTGGCAAGTGTTTTTCGCGTATTTCGGTGTAATAGTAGGCGATCAACACAAAACTTGAGCACCCCACTATATTTGCTACACGTGTGTTCAACGACTGTGATGGTGGTCAATGGGTGACCAACATTGTTTCAGATTTGGCATTCCGATGGTCTGGCGAGAGGCACAAAATCATAGTGATTATTGTTACTTCTGTTCAGTCAATGTAAAGAATAAAAAGAACATCGTCTATCCAAATCTGCCATCGGCTTTACGTCCTGTCTCTCATCGTCCAGATGTACCAGTGCCTATGCAACCAGAACATTTACCTGAAGTAGATGGTTCAGAAATTGAATCAAGTGACGAAACACTTCGGTATGTTCGGTTTCTTCACTTGATTCAATTTCTGAACCATCTACTTCAGGTAAATGTTCTGGTTGTATAGGCATGGTACATCGGGACCATGACGGACAGGACGTAAAGAACCTGGCAATTCTACTTCACAACCATTTACACAAACTGAACTGAAAGATTTGATTCGCCACTTACATCTCAC
Source organism: Adranes taylori (assembly GCA_009867245.2). Classification (NCBI taxonomy): domain Eukaryota; kingdom Metazoa; phylum Arthropoda; class Insecta; order Coleoptera; family Staphylinidae; genus Adranes; species Adranes taylori. The sequence continues at coordinate 6,874 of WYDF02028279.1, forward strand.
CAAAGAGGATTCAGAATTGCTTCGTTCACGGTTTAAAGATAAGAATTTGCTCGCAGCTGGCGTCTCGTTTTCCTGGTTTAGGTATAAAGGAAAAGATTTTATTCTATACTTTTCAGAAGAAGGAGGCTTAGTATTCTGCAATGATGTGTGTGGATTAATTAAGACATGTAACATTTCGACTGACTGGAGACTATTCATCGATTCGTCGAAACGAAGCCTTAAAGTTGTCCTGCTTCACAACGGAAACAGGTATGCCTCAATACCCATAGGGCACCCTGTCCATTTTCTCGAAAAGTTTCGCAACAATTTTTCTTTAATTTCACACCTCTTAAGAGATTAAGTGAGTTTAAAAAATCGCATATCATAGGGGATGGATAATAATATGCCTTCCTTCAAACGAAAGATCAGAGTTGGACAATCGACCGCACACCCCGAGAGTGCCAGTGCTGGCAAGAAAGGGATTCAATCTGGCAAATGGTTTAGTAAGAAAAGTAATCTTGGTGAGCTTATCAATTTCACCATGAAACGCCACCTCTTGAGTGAAATGAACTAGCAAATTGAGAATCAACTACATTACGCTTTCTTTAATAGGACCAACCTTTCGTTTATTCGGATTTCGACAAATGAAAATTAATCGACGACACAAGGCTAGAATTCGCTGGATTTTTGATAACAATGGAAACTGGTTTAACAGATTTTGCAAATAATTAGTGTTAGTGATTAAGACGTGGCTTTTTTCCTCTTGCTGGCAAACCGAGGATGCCACCAATGCAGGAGCCTGGGGAGCCCATGAAGACTCGGGTTGGCGGAGAAAATCTGGACTCGCCCACCATAACGATATGTTACAAAGTTCATTTGGCAATAATCCACGGAAGGCATAATCAGATATAATGTGAGTGGGAAGTAAGGTTGAATTTGATTTTCGCTATCCGATACTAGTATGGTGATGTTCTAACGTCATTGTTTTTGAAATAAATAATTTTGAAGTAATTCTTTCCCGCAAAAACATAATTAAATTGAACAAACAGTATTAGGAACCTGTGATTTTTTACAACTATTTTAAGCCTGCCTTACGCCGCCAACAACATTTTGAGTGATTTCTAGCGAGTGTATTATCGAGTATTTGCTGACAAGTCGTGTTATATTTGTTTTGAATGTTTAACAATATTTTAGAATAATTTTTTAAATACTTTTATCATTTTAATTATATTTATTACTTTGACATCTATTGAATAATTTTATAGTTAATAAAAAATTATTAGTAATATGTTTCTTATTATTAAATTTGGAAAATGTTTTGAGAAATGAACAATGCTTCGGGGTGATGCTTCGAAAAGAGAAGGTGTGGTCATTGGATATGCGAATGATTTTATATGTATTGCGAAAACGAGAGGAGAAATGAAACAAATGATTAAAAAGTTGACTAAGTGTATGGATAACAGGTGAATGTAGAAAAAACGAATGTGTTGATGTGTAGGAAGGAAAGTGAGGTGAATAGCAAGAAAGACCAGTTTAAGTTAGGAGGAAATGTGATTGAAATTGTGAAAATGTATGGAAGTGTCTGTGTGCAAAGTATATTATTGTATTGAGTGAGCAGATATGGAAAGGTTGATCTGCGGAGTATTAAGGAAAATAATTTAAGTGGAAAAGGCAACACCGAGTGAGATAGTTTTGCAACAATGTGAGGAATATAGATATTGGTATAAAGGAATAAAGATGTTAGTAAAGTATGTGAGGAAGGTTATGGTGGATGAGAATGTGGGTAAAAATGGTTTATTTAAAAAAATCTGGAGGATGAAAGAAGAAATAAGTGTTTTAAGTGAATGGACAAAGAAGAAGAAGAAGAAATTGTATGGTCTGTGGAAAGATGATTCGAGAAAATGTGTGATGTGGACGAACATGTAAATGAAGTTGAGATAAGGGTGCATGATATTGAGGTGCAAGAAAGATGGAGAAATAGGATATATAATATGGAAATATTTCAGTATAAAGAATGAGGAAAGGATATGCCAGAGTTTATAACAGCAGTTGTAAGCATGGAAAAAAGAAGATTGATTTCTCGATTAAGATGTGGAAGCGAGGAAATAGCAAACAGGTATTTGATGGATGAGAGTGGGAGGGAATGTAAGATAATAGAAAAGATGAGGAAAGGTGGGAGCACTGGGTGAATGCGTGTATGGGAATGAATTGGAGTAATGAATAATGGTGTTTGGTGAGTAATGTAAAAGAGTGTTTGGGAAGAGGAATAAAAAGTATAGGGAAGAAGAAAAAGGGAATGACATTAAAGAGATAAAATAAAGTCAGAGTTGTTGTTCCTTTTAAGAGAGGAGTTAGGATGGATTTTGATTTAGTGTTTGTTGTTTTGTAGTCTTCTGTTGTAATTTGAGTTTGTAGAATTTTAAAAGTTGTTTCGGTACATTTACATGCCTATAAAAGTTTTTTAATTGATATTAACATATAGTAACAAACATATAGTTTTAGTGATAATGAATTTCAACTTACCGATTTGTTAATTAACAATTTCGGATCTACTTAGCAGGAGATTGGAAAGCCACTTCAAGTCTCTTCTGTAAGCGCTGATGGGAACCACATGCGTTCAATATAGTCGGCCGAAATACGGCATTCATAAACATATTCATTTTCCATAACACAAAACAATTTTTTTCCAAAAATGAAAGAAAATGATAATTCTTAGTATTTTGCATTTTTCTTTAACCCTCATGCAATTTCTCTAAAAAAAAGTCTCTCATAAAAGATGTATATTCTTAAAAAAATCTAGATTATTTTTATACTGACATTTTATGCATTCCATATTTTCAGTTGCTCATAAGTTGCACGCTTTTATGTCTTTATTGTAGTAGTACAGACAAAAATAACCTGTATATTATAGATACGCAGCTGTAAGTATAAACCCTAAATATATAATAACAAAAATTAGCTACCCTTTCATGCGGATCATAAATAATCTTCAAATAAGATTCATATATTTCATTTCAAATGTCACACCTAAAAAATGAAAATATTTTCTGAGGATAACCGCAATAAGCGTAGTAACAATTATTTTCTTTCCACGTTCATCACTAGATTACATATGAGCTTTTGTTTGAAAATATAGAAATAGTTATATAATTTAGAATTAGGTTAGCAAATATCTCATGACACCAATATAAGTACAGATTGTATTTATTTTTTGTATAAATTTTATAGAAACCTCTTAATAGAATAACCGTTTGTAGAATCAACCGCTTATTGGAATCAAAATGCCTAGGTACCAGTACGCTCATATCTAAGTACATAGAAATCTGGTTATTAAAATCACCCACTTAATTTAGTAAAATCAAAAATTTTCCGAGTCAGACGAGAGACAATTGTATGTAGGCACCGTTGTTGTAAAATTTATTAAAGACTTGAGACATATTTCTTAGAGACTGCCACATTAAGCTATGAGAGCCAAAATAGGAGAAGTAAAGGAAAAGGCTTTCTGGACCACTATTGTGTCAGAAAGCTTAAACAAGAAGATGGGAAAGGGTTACAATTGAAGGTTGGTTTCATCGTTGGAAGAAGGGAGAAAATATCTGTTATGTCAAGGCATATGGGGAGGTGGAGGAAGCTGACTATGAATCAGCCAGGGAATGGTTGGAAACGCAATAGTTTAGTACCTCCCATCCGACGTGTACAACGCTGAAAAAATTGGGCTCTATTTTAGGGCCAATGCGGAGCACACGTATAACATGAAGACTGAAAAAGCCAAGGGAACATAAACTTGCAAGGAGGGCCTCGCCGTTGTATTTTGCGCCACCATCAGTTTTAATAGAAAAGTGGACTTTAACAATCAAAGTTCAAACCCTTAACACATGTGGCTCATCTCCAGTAATAGAGTACGTACTAATACGATATGTGAAGATATTTAAACAGTATTTACTTTTTTTGCAGTAAGACGAATTTTTAACTAAGTAGGTGTTATTTCGAAAATTGTCGAAATAACCCCTACTTACTTAAAAATTCATCTTACTGCGAAAAAGTAAATACTGTTTACAGATCTTCATATATCGTGTTAGTACGTACTCTAATACTGGAGATGAGCCACATGTGTTAAGGGTTTGAACTTTGATTGTTAAAGTCCTCTTTTCTATTAAGATCACTGTAGAGGCAACCTTGGCCATCTTGAGGATGGTCCGATGCTTCTCAGAAAAAAACTCCAATGCAAGTATTATACGAGGTGAACTTAAATTGTTAAAGTCCCTTGCTTTGGTATACGTTAATGGTTCATATCAATATGTGAAAGGTGTTAATTCGTCCAAATTCATACCACATAGCTGATACAATACATTATACTATATGTGAATATAGCGAATAATTCAAAATATAACATCCTAATGTATGCAAACTTACATACAATCAACGTTTAAATGAGAAATTTTAATAATTATTTGTACGGGCATTCATACCGTAATGGTTATGTGTCGGATTCATAGTTCGATGCAATTAGACCTTACGCCTATATTTGGAATAAGAAAAGGTGTTGATAACAGTTATACATCTATGCTAGAAACACGTGTCCACCTTGCCCCAATTTTTACAATTAATTATTAAAATACCCTTTTCATTACAATTTTCGAAATAACACCTACTTACTTAACAATTGAATTTGTTTTATAAGACTTAAAAGCTTATGACTTGAAATCAAAAACGTATTACGGAATTGTATCTACTTCTGGAAAGACTTTAACTACAAAATTGTAGTCACTGCATAATAAGGTTTTATAATAAATTCTTATGGAAATTTAAGTTTTATAAGAGATTTGTAATCCATTTTTTTGAGAGAGGTTTGCAGTTTGTGAATAGCAATCACCCACAAAATGCAAAATTAATTTTGAAATTTCGTCACTGTTGAAGCAACCATGCCAAGCATATATGAAAGATTATGCTTGAAAAATACGACGTTGCATAATACAATTACATTTTTATTTTCTTTTATTTATAAGGATATAGACGTATAGCTTAAATGCATGCCTATATAAAATGCGGTATATGCATATGCGCACCTTTTATGGTTAAGTGTACGGATGTAAACCGTATATTATATGAAGTTGTCAAGTTTTTTAAATGACTCCTTTTTTATTTCTGAAAGGGCCTTTAATCGAACGAATCGATCGTATAACAAAGCCATATTGAATATCGTAAACGACCACCTATTATGTTTTAGCACGTCATCTCTTTCCAATGCATAACCATGTTTTTCATTTATTCCAATATTGCTAATACGTGTTTATTATGTGCAAACATTTATTCTTAGAAGTGATAACTAAATATAATACAAATATATAATAAACATATTCCAAATTCATTTTTTTTTAATATTAACCTTCTACTGGTAACGTACGTGCCTCTGTGACCCGAGCGAATTTTAAATTTAGCGCCAATTGCATAATTTTATAGTTACGCTACTGTGTAGGTCCATCTACCTTGAAGTTAATTGCACTTGCGTCATTCCGTGTGTTTTACGGCAATATGCCACCTTGTTTTTGTGCTACTGTATCGGACATGGCTAGTACTTCTAAAAGTGTGAGTTTTGGTGATCCTAACTATGAAGAGGCATTATAGAAATGGTTTAACGAAGCGTAGAATGGTGTTAGTGATGTTTACCATTCTAATCAATATGATATAGAAAGCAAACATGATTCGGTTTCAGAATTTGAAATTTCTGAAGGAAGTGATGATGAAGTGGTACGTAGAAGCGAGGAAGTATCAATTAATGAAAAATGTTCATCATCATCATCATCACACAGCCTTTATCTAGTCCACTGCTGAACATAGGCCTCCCGTAACTCTGTCAAATTTCGTCGATCTTGGGCTGCTTGAATCCAATTGGACTTCACTCTTTTAAGATCGTCCGTCAATCTCGTTGCAGGACGTCCTCGATTTCGGTACGCTTCCTCTCTGGGTCTCTATTCTAGAATTCTCTTCGTCCATCGTCCATCTGATAATCTCGCCACATGACCCGCCCAGTTCCATTTTAATTGACCTATCCTTG
>WYDF02028290.1:0-10397 GCA_009867245.2 Adranes taylori
CATTGGAACTTTGAGTTTTTCCTATTTTTCTGAAGCAAAATTGGACACGTTGAGCAAAGTCACGAGGAAGCCTCTTTTGCACAATTTGCACATGATTCAAGTGGTCACGATACCATAATGTAATTCTGTGTGCAATGGATTTTTGTAGCACCTACTTGCACCAAAATTGTCAAGAAACTTTTTACCTTAATTCTTACATCGTCTTCATATTTTAGCGTAATTTCGAGGCATTTACATTCGAGGTCTTTTGTATATGCTCAGTGAATATTATTGAGTTGATATCCTCTATAGCAATTTTTTTTATTAATACCGGTGTGAGGCTCATAAAGTCAAGGGAATCCCACATACCTCTTCTCACTCAGAATTGAAAGTTATAAACTTTAATAAATAAAACCCTATATGGAACTAAGCTCATGTATTGGTGAACTAGTATTATTATATTATTCATTATTTCTCCATGATCCCAGATACACTTTTATCTCTTACAAAGAAAATTCGTTTTTTACGAAAAATTGTTGTTTATGAACCTGAATATTTAATAAACATGAGCTGAAATTTGCTAAATATGTAATGAGAACAAAAACAAAAGGCCAGTAATATTCAGGCAAGCGGCGTATATCAGGTTAAAACAAAAAGGACAAGCTAACCTAGGACATATGGATGAAAATTATCTCAGTTAAATCATAATATTTCAGCGATCCTCAAAATGTACCAAATATTAAGTAGATAGGTGTATTATTATTTCGAAAATATTGATGATTAGGAAGTCTTTAAAAATCAATTTAAAAATTCAGACGGAGTGGACACGTGTTTCTCGCATAGTAGTAGCTGTCGTCAGCACCCTCTCATTTCCTTATATGCTTAAGATATCACTACACCAAATTATGAGTTTAGCGTTCTATTATTGCGGTATGCTTTTGAAGGAAAACAATTCTAAAAATCTCCCTTTTAAATTACTAGTGTATGCAAGTTTGCATATATTAAACGTTATATATCTATTTATTAGTTGTATTTATTAGTGTTAAAATAGCACCTTTAAAGTTGAGATGAACTTTTAAAGTGTTTTATCTACACAATGAAGAGTAAAAGATTTTAACAATCAAAGTGCGCCTCGCGTACCACTTACATTGGAGTTTTCTCTGAGAAGCATCAACCACCGTCAAAGATGGACATTGATGGTTGTTCGATGTTTCTCAGAAATAAATCCAATGGAAGTGGTATGCGAAGCGAACTTTGATTGTTAACATTCTTTGCTCTTCATTGATTAGATAGAACAATTTAATAGTTCATCTCAACTTGTACACTTTAATAGTTTAAGAACGTTTGGCACTATCATTTCTGGGGTCCTTCGGTTCTTTTCTTGGATCTGAAATCAGCGTTTGCTAGGCTGGTGAGAAGTAAATTATGAAAGTGATTGAAAAAGGTGGTGATATCTATTGCAATGTGCGACAGCGTTAGAATCTTGGTGAGTTAAATCTGTGCATTGAGCAGGAATTTATTAAATATATATGTACCGAATTTTGTGAGTATTCCCAACAACAAAAATCAATCTTAAAGAGAGCATTAGAGGTAAATGTAGAAAAATCGAATGTTATGGTATGTAAGAAATGGGGGAGGGATAGTAGAAAAGATGAATTTTTTACTAATGGAAGATTAAATGTGTGAAGAGAATAAAATATCTACGGTATATGGTGAGAAGAAATGGAGCACGAAGTAAACATGTAAAAATGCTGGTTAGGAATAGATTTGCATATGGCGTAAGTTGGAGTGGAAGTGTTTGGACGGTAAAGGAAAGAACGGAAAGAGAAGTAACGTGGGTTAGATTAAACAAGAGGTTGTTGTGTGTCGAAAGGTCGACACCAATTAAATTTGTATTGTAGGAATTGAATGAGTTTAATTTTAGGGTATACTGAATATCGAAGATGGTAAAGTATGAAAGAAATATGATTATGGAAGACGAGGAGAAAATTGTAGAAGACTATACGTGGAAGTAGTGAAGATTGTATGTAAGGGAGAAAAAGAGAATGAATGGATTACGGATAGGCGAAGGATGTTTGAAAGATGCGGATAGTTAATGTTATGATAGAATGATATGAGAGGATGATCAACGGTGGGTATTGCGAAATGGAGATTAAACAAACGGTACGTGATGTAGAAGTGCAAGAGAGACATGAAATAATTAAACGCTACATCAGGAAATATGTATATTAGAAGATTGGGGGAAGTCAGAGTATTTAAAATCGGTTATGTGTATGGATAAAAAGAGGATGTTAGAAAGGTTTAGGTGTAGGAGCGGGGTTATAGATATTGGTTGAATGACATGGAAATAAATTGTAGAATATGTGGTAAAGAGAAAGAATTATGAGAGCACTGAGTAAATAAAATTGAAGGAATAGTGTGGTCAGATGATACAGATGTACGTAGCGAACTGGAAGGTGTGTATGTCTCATGGAAAATTATATTTGGAATTGATAGGAAAAGGGGAAAATAACAAGAGGACTACAGAGATTAAATTCAGTAGAAAAAGGGTGTTTTCGGTTCATATTATTCCAGTGCATGTTTTTGATCTTTCGTTTTTTTTGTTTGTTTTTATTATGTTACACGTATCGATGCCAATAAAGGTGTATTATTGTTAAAGTAAATGGAAGTTGATTAATAAACTTTTAAATTCTCAAATAAATAATTATGTTAAATGTTTCAAAATTATATTAAATTATTTTTAATTACTGAAAATCCTGCTAGAACATGAAATTTTACTATTTTTCACCAACCAATAGAATAAAATCGGAGTTAGTGATATGAGACAAAGAAAGAACTCTTAAATGTTCGATAATTCTTGTATGTTATTTCGTACTGGACTAGAAGACTTGATGAGCCAATAAAATAAAAAACCATGATTGAAGCGCAATACTTAAGCAAATTGCTATATTGCTTCGTGAAATAGAGGTTGGAATGTCTGATCCGAATAGAATATAAGAAATGATGTTTTGTTTTTCTTGCCATCGGAATGATTTTAAATATCCATCATCATCACTAAACTGATTTAGGACTAGTTAATTGAGTTTACTCCTGATTTAGATAGGAAAAAATTTTACTGCTCCTACTTTGTATGGGAAAAGTATAAAACTTGTTGTATTTGCTGTATATTTGATTTATGAGATAATTCCTACGGTTGTCGGCGCAATACCGCCCCTTAACACTGCAGCTAAACGTCTTATTGTACTTTCCCTGCTCGCTTATTTACACCAGTCCAATATATCTGTCTTGTTTTAGATTCAATATTTCCTGGTGCGAACATTTTGGCACCAATCCCGGTTCAACTTTCTATGTTCCTAATAGATCTCTCTACTTCAAGCAGTGTTTAGGTCAATTTTCTTCATATGTACCCTCAGAGGTCCTGTTAACAGGCCAGTTATCATTTTGATTTTGTTCCTGCTAAGTTTCAGCAAATCTGAGGTATTTTTGAATGGTCCAGTCTCTATTGATTCTCTGATGGAACTAGCAGGTATTCCCAGAGCTGGTTCCAGACCAGTGAACTGTGTGGTAGATGGTTTTTTTTTTGCGAGTGCTGATGCTATTTCGTTGCCTACAATGCCCCTGTACCCTAGTGCCCATATCAGTTAACTGAGTTGGTCATAGCTAGATTGCATAGTTCATTCATGCATTCGTTCGTTAGTCCACATTTCTGGTGTTGTTAACCGTCTGAAGTGCCCCCCTCTCTGTACTATAAAAATTCATTATGTGCTATTTTTCCTTTTTATGTTTTCCTGTAGACACTGAAGGATTGCATATATTTCGGCCTGAAAGACTGTGCTAAATCTGCCTAGAGGGCAGGACATTTTGCATTTCACTCGTTCTACGTAGATTCCTGCTCCCGTACTTACAGAAGCTCTTTAACCGTCTGTGAACCAGAACAGACTAAAGCAGATTCCGGAAAGCTAGGAGGGTCTTCTCTCCACAACCCTGAGTCTATGATGTCCTAATAGCTTCTGCATGTGTTGTAGCCTGGAGATTTGCAGTCTGTTTTCATTTCAAATATTTCATCCCTGTTAATCTTAGTGTCTAATTTTTTATTGCCAAATTCGCTCTGATAATTTTTAGTTGATGGAGTGCGGCTTCAGCCTCTGCTTATTATCTACCTTATTGTGCACCTCTAAATCTACTTTGTTAGAGATAATTAGTACTAACATCTGAGAATATGAATGGATATGTCGGTTTTTATGGAAGTTAATTATCAGATGGTCTACATTTTTCAGTTCCTATATTGTTTCGTAAACTAACTATCACTTTGAATTTAAGTTTTGTGAATAATTTCGAAGTGTTTTAAATCATTACAAATAAAAATTGAATTGATATTAAACGTTTTTATAATTTATAATTAAATTCTTACTTGTTACGTTCAACAATCGCATTGGCTGTAGTCAAAGATTAAAAATTTGCATGTATGCCATTTGTTTAAACTTTTCAGAATAATTTCAAAAACTTTAATTCTAGTTACCATTTTTGCGAATTGGTACTTTAAGCAGTAACTAGAAAAACAATTTTGATAAGGGGATCATTTTTATCCCGAATCACATAAACAACAAAATGAAAAACGTAGATCATCTGGCGTTTTCTTATTTTAAAGCTCTATTTAATTTAACATAATGTAATTTTTAATTTATTTCAAATTAGTTCTAATTTTGATGCGACATAATTTTGTTGAGAACCTTTGATTGAAATATAGAATACAAGGGTAGAAGGAATGTTTTATTCGTATCACATATTCACAGCACAATATTATTCAAATATATTCCTGTTTCTCTGTTAATATTTATTTATATTTTCCTCGAGATAGGTCTGGATAAACTTTATTTATGTAAATTAGTGTTTCATACTTGTATGACATTATTTGACCAACATTAAAGTCACACCTCTATGTATGCTTTGGATAATCTCAAAATGATTACGAGCTGAATAAATCCTTATGGAGTAACTAGAAAACTTGTACACATGTAATTAAATGTTATAATTTAAAGCTATAAATATAATGTACAATAATTGAGGATAGTTATACGAGGGTAATGCAATAAAAGTCGTTAGTTGCTGGTTCATTGCAATAGTTTGAGGAAGTGATCGAATTCCATAGGGGGGATTTATTTTTATATAAATCTGGACACTTTCAGTTGAGTTGTAAAAAAGTCTTATCCTTTAGTTCATATTGGCCAACTTGAAGCGATAACACATATTATACGATTCTAAAGTGAGTCTAACCAATCGCTGCTGTATTGAATAATAGAATCTATGTGGACACTTATTTTTCTAAGGCAATTGTAACTGACCTCGAACTGGGTTCAAATCTTTGTCTGTATGGAACAAATTGCATCATTAATGAAATAAAAATTCTATTTTCTGTAAACTGTTTGTCATTGATAAAGGTTTCAAAATAAAATCAGGTGCAACTCAGCTTTTAATCAGCATCTCATTAAATGAAGCTATAATTTATTTCATTATCAACTATCAACTGAGTATTTAAATTTTTAAATAAATATTTAAAAAATAATATGCAAATTTTTTTAAATTTTAATATAAATAATTTAATTTTTTTATATTTTATTTATTTATTACTGGAAATCAGTTACAAAAACCATAATAGGCAACCAAGAATAAAGGTGTAAAGTAAGATATCTAGATTTAAGATATGTAAATATAAAGTATGTATATATAAAATAAATTAAAACAAATTATAAGATACAGGTGGTGTCTCGGTAGTCACAAGTGTAACATCAATGAAGAATGATACAATTTGAACGATTTATAGAACAAAAACAAGAACAAAAGGAATAATTAAAATATTTCATTAGAACTTAAAAACGCCTTCAATCTGCTCAGGTCTACGTTAAATAAATTGATCTTTTTATGTACAGTATTACAGGAAGACATTATAAAATGCATAGGAGAAGTCAATGCTACATTAAGATGGCTTATGTCCGTTTTAAAAATGCGAATGTGTCTCATATTTTTAGATGGCACATGTATGTTTAGAAGTTCCAGTAGGTCAGGTGAATCTAAGAGATTGTGTAGAAGCTTAAATCCGTAGATGACGGCATTATGTTGACTCTTTAATTGTAATGGAGAATAATTGAATCTCGCAAGCAGCACAGGGTTTGCGATGTCTTGAGGTGGATAAACCTTATCGATCTTAAAGGTAAGAATTTACTTTGAATTGCTTCAATGTTTCTAATATGAATTTTATAATTAGGATTCCATTGACTAGAACAATATTCTAATCGTGGATGTATTAAAGTGTTGTAGAGTTGCTTTAAACAATCAATTCAATATTTTGAAATTGCGAGCATGTTCTTAAGATAGAGCCGAATGTTTTATTACGAGTAGTAATAACAGTATTAATATGAGATTTAAAGGTTACGTCTGCTTCAAAAGTCACATCAAAATCTTTAATTGTTTTTTCATTGGATAAACACCTATCATCATCTATCTTGGAGTCTAAGTTAATAGTGTGTTTCTTCTTACTACATCGTAAAACTTTACATTTGTGTATGTACAACGGAAGTATATTTTCAACGCACCAGTTGCTTACTCTCTATAGGTCCAAACTGTATTGTATTGATCTAATTATTTTAAAAATCGTTAGCGGAAAGAAGCTTGTTTGATTCAATTACATCCGTTATATCATTAATAAACAATGAAAAAATGAATGTGCCAGAATACTGCCTTTGGTGCTCCACTTGAAGGAACAAATCTGAATGATTTGACGCCTTTGTGTTCCATATATAGTTGTCTATTATGTAGATAACATTTTATGAGAGATATTAGGCTATATTAGATATATATGACAGATATTAGGCTTATATTAGGATTTATATGACAATCCATATCCGTTGAACTTACTTAACAGTATGTTATGATCCATCTTGTCGAAAGTCTTCGAAAACTTAATGTAAATGGTGTATACTTGTTCCCGTGAATCTATAGCTTTCGCCACTAACTCTGTAAAATGCATTAAATTTGTTGTTATAGATCTGCCAACATAAAAACCGTGCTGATTCGTTGAGATAAGAAATTTTACTTGTGAGAAAAGCTTTTTGTATGTACATGTTGCGGAGACCTTAGAAAAGTTCAAGAGAATGGATACTGGTCTGTAATTTACAATATGTATTTTAGGACCGCTTTTGAAAATCGAACAAATGCGCGAAATCTTAAAATAATCCGGAAATATACCTTAGTTTTTAAAGAAATATTGGATATTGAAGATACTGGTCAGCAGTTTGCATAGTACTGTTGCACAGTCTCTTAGCAAGGAACTAGGGAGATTGTCATAATCTTTTGAATAATTTTTTTAAACCTTCCTTCAGGTCGCTGTAGTCTATCTTGTCAATTTTTATGAGATTAGAACGTGAAGGAATATTGGAATTATAATTCGAGCTAGCATATAGTTGGAACGAGTTTTTGAAATTATGCGCAAATCCATCGACAATCTGTTTGGGTGTCTCTAGTTTCAGTCCATCAGAGTATAGTACATTAGGAATTCCATTAGTATCTCTTTTAGTTTTTACAAAATTTCAAAAAGATGTTTGATTACTGATCATCTCGTTTTGTATTGTGTCCAAATATATGTCATATTCATTTTTTATCTGTTGTTTAATATGTAGAGTTTGTGTAGATATTATTTGTAGATATTATGTTTATTCTTTATGGTTTTTTATGATATCCCTGAAAAATCATATAGGGTATCTACTATTACAGTTGGTGCCCTTTGGTACATACAAATCAAACAAACCATACAATTCACCGTAGAATATCTCGCACGCAACATTAACGTCATAATATCTTTAAGGCAAACCAGTTAGTCTGAAGAATTGCATTGTATAAGTCTGGAAAGTTGCATTTCCGAAAATTATAGTTAAATTTAAGTATTGGTGTTGAATTTAATATTCTTATCATGGCTGTTTTTTTAGATTAATTAAGATATTGAGAGCCGGCTGATATGCATCCTCCTTTACCAAAGCATGTACGTCATGAGTCACATAGCGCTCCAGATTGCTTAAGACTAGATCCAGTATGGAATTCTTATCACTTAGATCTTGATTAAATTGATTCATATTAAAGTTTGTATCATTGCTTCTCGGGCTCCTGGTCAAGAACGTAAATCCACGCAATGATGACCACTAATTTGCAGATTGAATTCGCCGAGTATCACTAATTTCCTGTGATATAAATTATATAAAGATTTTAAATATTCAACAAATATTCATAAACACAAGAATTCTGCATTGGCGGAATGTACAACAGAGACACAAACAATGATACACTGGTAATACATGATGTAATTTTGCAGCCAATTATATCAATTGTTGTACATTCTTTTTGAATTCTAGATAGATCTAGTTGTGTTGTAGACCATGTATTTCTTACACCAAGATGAACACCTCCACCTCTAATTACCCCTGTTACTGTTATTTGTCTGTCGCATCGATATACGTCGTAATTTGTAGAGAATAATTCTGAACACTTTCTTGAATCCAGGATTTTGTGCCATCAATTAGATCACTGTCTGAGCTGACTACTAATGTGTAGAAGTCGTGAGTCCCCTAACATTTTGATACATACATTCTATTGAGTTGAAACTGTTTGGCTTGACAAGTTTTTTTGGAGTATCATCTGCCTGCCCATTTTTGAAATGTAATTTGTTTTTTAGAGATGAGATGAGATTCAAGTTATGATGAGCTCCGCACAGATGAGATCCAAGTTATTTTAAGTCATGTATCTGTTTTGTAATCGGAAATTTTCCTGTATCCATTACCAATCCATCTCTTGGCACACTATTGGAAACTGGATTCCTAAGGTTAGAGTTAAGAAATATTCTGCTGGTTTACCTGTAAGGTTGTGTCTTCTGTGTCTTTTTAATAAATTGTCTCTCATTTCTTGATAGTCATAATTTGTTATCTGTTTTTTATTAACAATTTTTTGTTAAAATTTATCAGACTTTAGGTGAAATTTGCGGCCATTGTTGTTAGTTGATCATTCGTTGATCACACTACAATACCAGTTGACACTTTCATATTTTCAGCTACGCAGTGTCCAAGACTATACTCCTGACTAGATTGAAAAATTCTACCTATTTCCACTGTAACTGAATTTGATTTAGTTGATCGTGCTCCTCTTCCTAGGAAATTCTTATAAGACATATCTATTATTGTAGGTGTATCAATAAAGGTATTGTTCTTGTAATTAGTAGTTTTTTTGTGATCAATTCTCAATTTTTTTTTCAAAAGTGGACTATGTCTAAACATAATCTTAAACCATTCATCTTCGTAAGTTTGCTGGTAAGTGTTTTTCAGGTTTAATATCTTATTATAATCATTAAATTCTAATTCATTATCAATACTAATTGAGAAACTATTTCTGTGAGCTATCAATTCGGAATCACTTGGTATCCCTTGTATACTTTTCTCGGTATAAACTAGTTGATTCTTTTTTTATGTCATTTGTTTTCATGCCTTAATGTTATTCTATATTTTTTATTTTTATAATGCGTCGATCCTAATTTGCGTTTCAGTATTGCGAGTCAGTGACGGTTTGCGTAATAATTTGTTTTAATTGCTTCCTAGGATTTAAATAGAATTAGATAAGTAGGAAGAGAATTGTGAAAGGGAAAATGCTGAAAAGAATTTATGTAATAATTTAAGGAAATGTGCAATTATGCCAATAAAGTTTTCGTTTTTATTGAGTGTAACAAATTATTTTGATTGCATTTATTGTAATAGTGGTTATCCTTGTATCATCCGAAGGAATCTGAGTACAGCAATATTTTTTATAAAATACCTAAAAATTTAATGGTTCGAGTATTCTGAAAATACATAAAATAGATCGATTTTGTTTGCATCCACATTTTTTTCATATAACATATAAAATATATAATCTATTATGTAAATATAAGTAAATACACGCCAGCATAAATTACATAAAATGAAATATCTTTGATGTATGTATATGTTGACTTGTTGATGATTTGATTATATTTTTGATTGCGAGATAAACAGCGAAGTTGTTTATCTTATCCTGTTTGTAATCTAATTCCAAGATGTACAAATAAAATTGAAAACAAATATATGAATCAAGAGGCAATTTTTATTTCAAAATTGTTGATTGAAAAACTTGCTATATTACATTTCACATGGATTATTTTCATAAATATATATTTAAATAGGAAAATAGTTGTAAATAACTTGCACATGATTACGGGCTGACCAAAACTGTTTTGTATGGGAAAATGTCAGTGTGAAATTGTTCGTCTGCTCCATGTGTCTTGATTGATTGTATCAATAGCAGTTACCCTGCTCAGAGAGCTCTATAATGAATTAAATCATCCAGGAAAAGGGGGGGGGGGAACTGTA
>WYDF02028301.1:0-26291 GCA_009867245.2 Adranes taylori
CCAAACTGCGTCTCATTAACTCTGGCTCGGGTTCTTTTATATGAAAGAAGCAGCTTTTGGTGGTCAACTTCGACGGCGGCAATTATCGTGGTTGCCGGCGACACTTGGATGTAGCCTGGAAGAAATTTCCACCGCAATCTTGAGGAAGTGAAGTTTCTACTAATAAGATAAGTTCTTTTATCCGTTAGGAATCTTAGGGAAAAATATTGCATTGAAAATGGATGATATCATAAGAGGCTCTTCAATCAGACTTAACGTGTAAGCGAACTTGCGATCGGCGCCCCCCTTCCACTGCTGAACCAACCAATCCAGGAATAGTGGTGGAAATTTTTACATGAACAGCAACGCTTCTTTGAAGTAAAATAGGAAGATTCGTTTAATAACCGTTAAGTCATTAAAATCGCCATAGGCGCCAGGTAGCTATTAAGATGTCTCGACCAGATGAGCATAACAAAATGCAAAGAACATTGAGCCCTTTAAGGGTTGTCCGCTGGCGACTAGAAGCTATAAAAAAAACATCATGAAAACAAAAAAAAAGGATCTCTCTCCGTATGCATGTACAATTTTTTGCTTCTCGGTCAGTGATTGAATGAGCAAAAACAGACATGGCTTCATGTCTGCTGCCAGTTGTTCCTATCCCTCTCTACGTATAGGGTTTCGAGCTTGCTGCTTCGTTCGATGTTCTTGCAAAAGAAAACGGTCTGGGGTTATACATCGTATAACTTTTCTTTGTTTAAATTATTTTTATTAATTTTATGAATTATCAATTCTTAATTTATTTATTTAATGCTATTCTAGTGTGTTAATTAGCTCATGATTGTTAAATAATAGTTTTTTATTTCATACTTTCCAAGTATAACTAGATGTTATTTCAAATTGGGGATTATAAAACATTTTCTTGTTTTAACGTTATAAACTGTTTTATTTTAGTGTTTTAAATCATTTAGTTTATTTCTAAATGATTTAAAACACTAAAATATATATAATTGATAAAAGCAATTTAAGTTTTCAGCTACAAGAATTCTATAAAAGTGATTACATGTTACTTGAAAATATAGTATATTATAAACTCTGCTTCACTTGTAGGACAAATAGCAGTATCGGATATTACAACAAACTTATTTTTAAAATCGCTTACGCCGAAGCTACGCTTTTATAAATTGTTCGCACGAAAATTGTATTGGTTTTCTCTTGACGCAAAAATTGAATATAACCAATACTTTAACAAACTGCTAACAACTATAATAAAAACGATCACGAAAATAATTTTTGTCCAGACACGTTCCGCTCTCATCGCGTCTCTGTTTTACAGTATTCCGCCTGGAACGAAGAAACTCCAGTTATCTCAGGTAAGAACGCACTAGACAATATTCTTACCAAGTTATTAATAATTAACGTCATATAATTTACTATGTGATTTAGATCAATGAAATAAAAAAATATAATTAAGAAACACAACGGTGCTCCTACTCCAAAATATTGCATTTTATTCCACATAGAACAAAATGTGACGCGTTTCGACACTACTACTGTGTCATCATCAGCCTTAAAAGCTTAGAAATTGTTATCAATGGAGTAAAAAATATTTTTTATGAAAAAAACCAAGATAAATTTGTGGACGTGATAGCCACCCCATCTTACATATACTGGAAGTCCTACGTTTTGTTACATCTTGCATAAAACAAAAGTTGAAACTTTTAGCTTTGACTGTTACCTTTTAAGTAGTATATTAAATTCAATTAGCACAATAGTAGGGTAAGCTAAATAATATTAATCTAACCCATGAATTCCTCGCCTACCCATAAATCCGCCGGTTCCCATATTTGTTTTGCTGCGACCTACGGCAAAGCGGTCTATATTTTCCCCGTATTTGCCTACGGGGTCCGGGTTGGCATGGCCTAGGATCTCTCTTAACTCTATTGTTGACTAATTTCTAAACGAGCAGTCTGGCGCCCATTGCTCGCTAGACTGCCTTGGTCTTATGAATTTGTCCGCTTTGGTGTGGTCTGCTGCCGTTTTTGACTTCATTTTTCCCCACTACCGCTTTTGAGTTCCTATTTCTTCGTGTCCGCTTTGAGTAAAATTGAGTTCCATGGGTCTTACCCTTGTAAAAGTGTAAGACTTGTGAAAGTGAAAGGACAAGTTTTATTTTTTCAACTTTCATAGGAACCGAGATATTTAATGTGATACAATATCCGGTCTCAAGTAAATCGATCACAAACTTTACAAAACAAAAAACACCATGTATATATTTTAGAGAAAAATGTTTCAAATAAAATTGAACGAGCTTTTAGTGGCCTATATAATAAAGTTTATTCAAATGTCCTACCTTTTATAGTTTCTCAAATATATCAAACAGTTTGTAAAATTTTAAATGTGACAACATCGCGCTTTATATCGCTTGCGGGGATGGCATTACTTTCATTCGACGCAATAATACAATATAGTTCATAATACAATAATTTTTCCTGTAACTTCGCATATATGAGCTATTACATATGTCTTACATGTATATAATATGATTGTTGAATGGCTGTTGCCATGGCGACAAGCTGCAAAACTTTAAGTTCTATTAAGGGTCATATCTTTGAAATGATAAGAGCTACACCCAACATATAGTGCCATTGTAAACCAAATCACAGGGGCTACCAAAATATAAGAGAATATTCAGGGTGTTACTAAAAAGTTTTTGAAAAAAAATTTATTGCTCAATATCGGTCGAGTATATTCAGTTGGTCACACTGGCAAAATTGAGGCTCTCAGCTCTTACATAAGTTCCCAAGTTTCATTATTCCAGCTTTCATAGGAACCGAGATATTTAGGGTAGTACACTTTTTTCAAGGCCAAATTACTGCGGCGCTATGACCAGCGCTTTTTTAAACTCGCGTAATCGCTTAAGTATTAAAGGAACTTTCGACAAAAGACATTGAAAATAAATTCTAGCGAAACTTTTCGAGAAAATGAACCCTAAAGTTAGCAAAACACAAAACACCCTATAAATATGTTTAATTGTGATTTTAGAAAAAAATGTTTGAAACAAAATCGAAGGGGCTTTATATAGCCCACAAAATAAAGTTTATTCAAATATCTTACCTTTTACCGTTCCTGAGATATTTCAAGGCTTCTATCCGCCATATTAGATTTATAAAAAAAAATTAAAAGCCGTTCTGCGGGCTCATAGTCTACACCTGTCTACCAAATTTCATCCAGATCGGTCCTATAGGGAAGGAGAAATTGTTGAGCATAAAGACGTACATATGTACGTATAAACAAACAACGAAAAATCGAACTTTCTTTTATTTTTTGACAAAGATAAATTGTTCGTCAGTTGAGTGTAGGCCAATTTTCTTCATATGTATATCTGCCAAGTTTCAGCAACTCTGAGATTTCGTTCCTACTTGGCTTCCCAGATTCCGGAAAGATAAAACGGTCTTCTTTCCACAAACCTGGGTTTACGTTCGATTTCATTCCTAGTATTTCAGTATTTCATATGGTATTCTTCCCTCGGGGGAATAGTCGAAGTTAACATTAGGGGGTTAAAATGAATAGTTTAAACGAGCATTACGCTTATGAATTAAATAATACTTAGTTATACGTTTATTTCAAATTTGTACATGATTACGTTAATATATAAAATAGATTAATAAAACAAACGCGATTTAAATTTTAAAATTTACAATAATATTACATGTCTACATATTAAGTCTCTCGACATTAAATAATCTTCCGTTAATGAGTATTGAATATAAATCTCTCGAAAATAATACAATTTACACACACACACACACACATATATATATATATATATATATATATATATCCCTCGGAAAACAACGCCCAAACCAGGTCGTTGAATATCCATAACTTAACATTGACTTCTATTAGTGCAATCACTTTTGTGGATATAATAAAGTATTTCGTTGACTTTATGTTTAACAAAATATATTGAATTGGAATGTCTGTAATAAATGCTAATTACTAGTTTACTAGTTTTGCAAGAAAATAGAGAATAATCCCATAATTACGCTACAATTCGGTTTATTAATTTTTAGCCGATGAAGTGCAATTTCCGCCTACGCTTGTGTAATTACTTTTAATGGCGGAAGAACTAGCAGAACTTGAAGTGCCGCCGTAGGGTTCGATCTCATAGTCCCTGTTTTTCCAAGGTACGCAGTTCTCTGTATAGATGACAGTTTCTGCCTTGCCTAAGTCTGGAATTTTTCCAACACACCACTGCTGCGTAATATCGATATTCCAATACAATTATAATATTTCTAAATCTACATAATATTTTAGAACAGCATAGAGAACAACACAAGAAACTACATTATGGGCATTTTATTGTATGTTGAGATTTTAATTGAATACACACAAGGATGTTGACATTTCTCGATACCATAATGCATTTTTTATGAAAATAATCATGTGATGTCTATGTTTCAAAAAGTGAAATTACTGGAAAATGAAAGTGCTTTAAAAATTTATTTCTGAACTAGATTCCAAATTCTCCTAAAATATTTTTGTTGCGCTCTTCTACGAATAACATAGCAAAACATTTGGCTTGCTAAGTCATGAGTGACAAATTTTTACATAACAGAATTGCTCAATAAGTTAATGCGGAATTAACTCAGGTTGGTTTGCGATAGTTGTGGCGGATAGAACAAGATAGAACAATTCTAATAAGTATCCTAATCTACTGGTTTTTAAATGCATAAGAAAATATAAAAGAGTTGCATCTTTTTCTTTAAGGGTACTCCAAGGCAGTTCAAAACAATGTTCTAGTAGATAAGTTGAACCACTGTCTGAAATTCTTCAACCATGTCATTTTTTTCCTCTCTGGTTCCGACGGCCCACAATATTGGCCTGAGTGATGTTTTCAAGAAGCAAATACTTATCATTTTGCATCACATGACCATAATATTCCAACTTCCTGCGCTTTATTGTATTTATTATTTCTGCCTGTTGCTGCATTTGAGCCAATACCTCCATATCAGTTTTGCGCGCCATCCACGAAGTTTTTAATATTCTACTGTCCGTCCATATTTCAAATGCCTCTAATCGCCTACGCAAGTTCCGTTTGGATCATTAATATTTGGCAATGTTGAGCATCTTTCAAAAATCGCGAGCTCAAAAATATATCAAATTTTATTACATAGTCTTAGAAGCAGCTGTAGATATTTTATTTATTATAAAATGAACGTGTAAATATATAAAACAAATCGAAAAATGCAAGTGCGTACTCAACTTTTACTTCAAAGAAAATAAGTAGCATGTAGAAAAAGCATAGTACGTACTTGTATAAAATTTCACACATTTTTAAAAAACTATATTTTTTATGGTTACCTACTACGGTAAAGGTTAGCTAGGACTAAATATTATTAATTAATATTGGATTAGATGGTTATCTGGGAGTAGACATGTTATTACATTTGCTAGCTAATAAAAAGCCTCGCCCTTGTTACTTAATTCATTTTACGTCCTAGCAAGGTGAGCATTTGATGCCTTTAGTTATTTTAAACAAAAATTTGGCATTTGTAAGCAAAAGTATGCTGATTACATACCAGCGAAGCAATCTTAGGAGTGTTATTGATAAGTCTCGAGAGGTAAGAACCTTCTTCGTTTTCTCGAATCTGGTGAACATTTTCACCAGATTCGTACAAATAACACCCAATGCATTTGAAATGCTGTACTGACTCGACGACATTGTGTTCGTGGCCAATAAAGCATGCAGAAAAGTATCAGTTGTATCAGCACCTGACCACTGTAAAGCCTTCATGAGTACCAAAACCACTACGTGAACCAAATCTTACGTGACCCATATTTTCCTCGCACTTAGTGTATGTCTCTTGCATGTAGAATTTTCAAACAGAGTTTCAGAACGTAGCTCATTAGGCTTATCATTCTGTGATCGCTGCATACTTAAGCTCTAAGTTTCTTTGGAACGTACCAAATATGTACTTCAGCGAACTAGGCGGTATGATTCCGATTCTATACACGCTGTTAAACAATGGTCTTCAGTTAAAATATTCAATATATCGATTGGATTACAGCCATGACTACATGCTTTTCCATGTTTTACTTGTTTTGT
The DNA here is from genome assembly GCA_009867245.2 of Adranes taylori. Classification (NCBI taxonomy): domain Eukaryota; kingdom Metazoa; phylum Arthropoda; class Insecta; order Coleoptera; family Staphylinidae; genus Adranes; species Adranes taylori. The sequence continues at coordinate 6,089 of WYDF02028301.1, forward strand.
TGCATGGTCTACTTCTGTGTTTGTAATCTCTAGGACATTATCAGCAGTTATTATTGGATTTGCTGATCTTGTGTCTCTGTAAAGGTTTTCAACATATAATTTCCATTCATTAAGCTTTCTCCGGCCGTCAATGGTACTCCTATATCTGCCCGCGGCTTGTTTGACCATCTTATGCATGTTAAGTGAATCACATTTTACAGAGTTCTTCCATGTCTCTTCAGGTATTCGTCATTGAAGCATTCGTTGCACAACCATTGTTACTTTACTTATCCGACGCCGAATACGTATTTAGTATCCTCATTATTTTTGTAGCTGCGACGTAGTTCACCATCTGCAGTATTTCGTCAACCATTCACGGTTTAACCTTTACGGCCCCTAAGGATTTTATGGCTTGGTCCGACTGACTTTTTTAATATTTGTCCATTGTTGGTCCTTTCTGAGTACACTTGCACATCTAAACTAGCATAATTCTCTTTAAATAGCCAGATCTTGCATTATGAGCTAATCGGGGTCTTGAATTGGGTTTGCTCTGAGTAAGCACCAATAATAATTTACATAGGTGATTTATTTTAAATTAGTAAAGCAATAATTTTCATAAACATCAGGTCAAGTACATTACGTTATTATTTCGGCTGAATCTTTCGTTCTCTTGTCATCTTCAAATTCATTTCGTTCACTATTTTGTCAATATTCATCAATATTTTGTAAACTCTATCGTGTCATCCGTCTTCATTGCGAAAACGCGGAAATCAATGTCAGAGGAAAAGAGAGACCAATCGCGAAGCTCACCGAACCAATGAGGATGACAGAGATAGAACTCAAGAGAGGCTCATCAAGCTGTGCTGTCTATGTACCCCAGGCATGCTGAAGAAATGCCGGTTCGTACCACATCACAAAAACAGCGAGAAGAATCCCCATCACCCCCCGGTTCGCCGTTTAAACCCACAGCTCCAGGCGACGTACTTCTACCATTCACTCCAGACAGAGAATGGATACACTCAATAACCCGTAAAGAGCATCACCGAAGAGTATTCCTTTACTAGTTCGGCGACGGCGATTACACTACACGAATGCACCACTTCCGTCTTAGCCAAAAAAAATCACTTCATATCTTTGACAGCTCACACTATACATAGCTCGTACAACCTATCTAATATCTCTAACAGTTCATCTCGCACCCCCCACTACGTATTTTGTACATTCGTCATTCTAACCAGCTAGAACAACCTACTGGTAACAACAGTATGCCATCCACCATTCAATTATTTAATTCTGCCGACGTCCACATAAGGAACTCGGAAGTTAGAAGAGAAGTCACGTACAAATAATATCAAAAATTAACTTGTCTCTTTCTTACTTGCTCCTTTTTATTGATCCTAACAACTTTTGAATTATAAATAGCATCTACACATTTTATGTCAATTACAGTTGGGAGTCGAGTCATATCACGTATAATAAATATTTGTAACAATGAATCTTATTATATTACTCTGTTATTGCGTATATATGTGTTTACATATAGATAGAAATTTGTGTACTTAATAATAACAATATATATCAGCCACTTTCTTCCCGCTGAAGCTCATGCACGAGCATTATATTTTACAATCATAAAAAGTAAAAGCAGTATGGTAGTCAATAGCATAATTACGATCTTGCATCAATAAGATTCAACTCAGTCACAAACTATCTAAAATGTATAATGGAATCTAAAATGCGTTTCCAAAATTTTTGTTATTATAACTCTTTTGTTTCTCAACATTTTTTTAAATAAAATTTTGGTAGTTATATTTTTTTACGGATTATAAATTCAGTGGTCTGGAAAAATTAATAATTAATAAAATTGATCAATGAAATTTTTTGATATGCAAAAATCATCAGTCAGATTTTTTTCAGATCGTTTTAAAACTATGCATTCTACGAGGTACTTCCATTTGAAATGATGGGTCGCATTGAACAAGAACGTTTCAGTGCAGTATATGCAGAAATAGAAGTTTCGTCCGTAAACATAAATAAAACTTTAATGTTTTGTTACTTTAATTTATCATGTTTATTCCTTTATTTCAAATTCAATAGGAATATCTCCAATATAATTTTTAATATTACAGGAATTAATAAACATATAAGCTACAGCAATAGGAGAAATTGAATTTAAGTAGTGAACATTTTCCTTAATTTCGCATTACGTTATGTAAACAGAGACAGAAACATATTATATTTTAAGCATGCCACGTTTTGTTCGTATTGTGTAAAAAGTAATGAAGATGATTACCGTGAGTTGAGCAGGTATATAACTTGAGGCCGTTCTGACCAAAACAGACCAGGAGTTTTACGGTATGCATACTGTTGTTACAATACTTGGTTTAAATCTATGCTAAACTTGTAAGAAAACATGCATCATGTTTGAATAAACTTGGAATCAATTTTAATAGATTTATCAAATCTAATTAAATTATAGATAAAAATTTATTCTAACTTCTTAAAAATATTTCAATAACAAGATAAACTCGTAATCGTAACAAGGCTTTTAGTCAGTGATCATTTTTGATTAATATTTATTTCACACAACGGGTTAACGCCATCATCAGGTGAAACTACAATTAGTACAATAACTACTTGTACAAATATATACTCCTTCATTACATTTACATATTGTCACGTTATTTTTTGGGAAGCTTGGTGCTCCCAACGGGAAGCTTGATGCTATCCCGTTATTATTGATATAAAGCTATATTAATGTTATGAAGCTATAGTTATAATCCCTCTATATCCCACTACCTTTTAAAATAAAACACTAGACTTTGCCATCGGTAGAGTTACGAGATCTGATTTAATTCTACTAGATCGACATAAATTAAATAAGTCTGCGCACCCCTATCAACGACGAATTATCTTTCCTAAGTCAAGGCATATTAAATGAAAGAAATGTATAAACTTAACAAAATTTATTATGAATGTTCTCAGAAATGCGTACATGCAAACAAAATAAATAAATATACGTGCATACAAAATAAATAAATCATTAACTCCTCATCAAACAATAAAAAGGCGTTGTTACTTGTGTTCAATAAATGGGTGCAAATCAAATATTAAAACTGGCGTTATGTTTCAGTAAACTGGTTCCCAAGTATATTATAAATTATTCTACTTACAATCTCTGCAGAGGTACCATCACAAACTTAATGTTTAGGACATGCGTAGTGACCTTTTTAATTCATTTAAATTTTCTTTACTTTATCTCAATAAATAAATAATTGGCCTATTAATTTAATTTGATTTAATTTAGAATCAATTATGATTTTATTTCATTTAATTCATAATTCTACTTTCAAAATTCTGACCGCCCTTCTAACTACCAAAAATCTGCTCTCTGTGGAGTGTGTGTAGCTTTTATTTGTTTCTTAGCTAATTTCTAATTTTCCTACCGAATCTACGATCAATGACTCTCAGTATTTTCCCGTTCCTATGGTAAGTTGCATTCATCTAAAGTATTCTTACCTAATAGTCGCCTATTAGTACCTATTAGTGGCCCATCTAATTATTAAGGCCTTTCGTATGTTAACTTCACATATACTAAAGCAATACGCACAGTACTATTTGACCTATTATTGATTTATTACCATTTAGGTCTATATCCTCTCTACTCCGTATAATGTGTATAATCTACGTCATCGCTTTTATCCGACGGAAGAAATAAAGCGACTGAGAAATAATACTACTCTTCGATTCCTATATTAAAATTATAACTGAAGTAAGATGTTTTAAATGTTTTTAAATTATACTTTATTTCACGAATAGAAATTTAAATGAAACTCAATAAGTGTTAACTAATATTTGCCTTTCCTGCCACTAGTTCATCTACCACACAACATGGTTTAATAATAACAACCATTCTCAAAATCTACCCATCCTGAATTATTTACATAATTAATGAAGAATGAAGTGCACAATCTTTCTATAATAAAATTAAATTAGAACGAGAACAATTTGTCTAGTTACAATATGACAATAGTTTGGTTTGTTGGTTTTGTTTCTAAATTTTATATACCATATATGATGTAGAACATATAGGTGTATGAAAGATATAGATCTCATGTTTTGGACCTTTTTTATAATTTTTTCTTAGAACGCATATCATATTTACACTACTGCAAACTGCCTATAATCAAATGAAAGAGGGGTTAATAAAGAACAATCTACTGGAAATCTGGATTCAAAATGTTGAATCCAGATTTTTTTTCTAAATCACAGATGATGAAAATTCGTATTTTATAATTTTCCGAACAATCCAATATTCACGATAAAACCCTGAAATTAGATATATAGATCTAATGGGGTCAGTCCTATCAACAAAACGCAGCGTTGCCACATCTAATGTAGCCTTCTTAGATGTTGTTGCGTTGCCTGAATATATTTTTTTGAAATCCTCCTCTCTTTATCGCATTGATCATTATCGCAAAAACTTTATCGCATTGATCTTATGACACTTTGATCTACATATAAAAGTGAACTTCCATAATCCAAACCTGTGTTCACAAATGGTCAACTTGTTTGAACTCGACCTTCTGGCACATCTCCCATTAATGTTCGTTCTGCTTTGTATTTAAAACATGTTATACAGTCTTTGTTGACCTGTTAAACGTGTCAATGTTAATGTATTTCAGGGATCGCCATACTTTTAAATAGGGAGGGGGTGGGGGCGACTTTTCTGGTAAAAGTGTACCTAAACCCGTTTCGTTGTTTTCGTTGAATGTATTTCAAAATTGGGATTTTTTTTTATTAAGTTATGTATTTGTTAATGTTCACATCAGTTTCGCGGGTGACTTTCAAAGACTTTGCGATCTAAGTCATGTATATGGCAATAGTGTTTGATAATTTACGTCTATTATTGAAGATATTTTAGGAGAGAAAATCATTGAAGAAATATTCGGCAGTTTTAATTGGGAGATCTTGTTTAGTTCTAATAAACCAATGAATGAAACTATAAAATTACTTCTGCTAACGTTCTCATTCCATTATTTTTCCCAAGTATAAATAATAATGAAATGAAAGTAATTTCAAAGCTGACGTCTTAACAGTTGATTAGGTATTGTCGTGTCACATATTTCATGAAACTATATATAATAATCCGTTTTGGAGTCAGGATGATAAAGCTGAGCTATGAATGGAGTGAGGATGAGAAAGCTATAGGAGAAAGCTTGAGGGTATGCTTGGGAAACAAAGGGAAAGGTATCTTGATCATGAAGAGGATAATTGTTGAGATTAATAAATATAAGTAAAATGCTGAGAGGACTGTTGAGAAGACTGATATTAGTATGATTAAGGAGTTAAGAAGTGGAATGTGGAGAAGTGTGGGGAATTCAATATATCATGGGGTAAAAGGCAGGGAGAATGGGACTGTAAAGGACAGATAGTAAAATGTAGCAGGAATTTACGGGTACGGATTTGGCCTTCCCTGATTCCTTGATACAATCAGTAAAAGTATTAATTTTCATTCTGTTTTCTTCGTGTTATACGATTACTAGTGTTAAATATGTGTAGAAAGTATTGCGAGTTTTATGCCAATAAATTTAATTTAATCCATTTTAATTTAATAATCATTTTTAATTTAATAAAGATAAAATATGACATAAAGAGAAATTACAGACATGCAGTAGCGAAATTTTGTTGTGTTTATCTTACATGTGTTTCACCAGATTCAACTTCGTGTGTTTATTTAAGAAGTTCTTAATGTCAGATATTATCAGTTATTAAATGTACTCAGCCGTTTATAAAGTAATTTTTAAATGTAGATATATAACAATATTGTTCTCAGAATGAAAAATGTTGCCAAAGATTATGGCAAGCTAAGTTTATTGAATTTTTTTTTTCTTTCCACAATCTAAATTTTCAAACTCTGCGGAAACAAAAAAAAAACCCTCTTTATATATAAACATTCTCATTTCTACCCTATTAACGCTATCACTTCCCCATTTACCTAAACATAACCTCCGATTATCTACAATACTCCGTTACTCTTCCGTCTATCTATACCAACCCACATATTAATTTGCTCTAGTGATTCAATCTTTACTCTGCATTTCTTTGCACATTTTCTCCCTCTCATCTATCCAATATGTATTACCCCTTTCTTCGTTCCCACACCTAATCTAGCAATCGTTCTCAACCCTGCATTCAAATATGAAGACATCCTTCTTTTATAGTTTTATCCATTATCTCTAGAGTCTTTAATTTAACATACACTCTAGTGGTATAGTAGGTGTAAAGGTAAACCACTATATATCACTCAACATTTGGACTGACACGGGTATTAAGATCGCTAAGTGACTGTAACTAACCTTGGCTGACACGTGTTAGAAACGTACACTCTATTGGTATAGGGAAATAGGTAAGGTAGAAAGAGAAACAAAGCTATTGTAAATACATGCAATAGAACAGTGCAAAATATATGAAAACGCTTAGCTTACCAAACGTTTACTTAGTCGGCGATCATCGTTCTGCCTCGCTATTTATTACCCCAGTTAGGTGGTCGTCGCTGGTGGCTAATGCTATTGATTCTGCTGAATTGAAATATTCTATGCAAAATCTCGCTATTTATAGACGTGAGCCGCCTCTCAAATTAGGCTCCACTATACGGGTCAGTGTGTAGCCAACCACCTATTATTTACTACTTGATACGGTCTTCACTCATTACAGTGCAGCAACAGCAGTTTATGCACCAGCGACGATAAGCCAACACGTATATATCAATCAATATAACTTAAGTCCCTTGCTCTTATCTATTATCACACTATAATCATAGCTACCGCAATCAACAACGAAACCGGTCTTGTTGCTATTATCATTGCGTCCTTATTCAATACGTTAAACGTAAGTGCAATCATACATTTCAATTATATTATTCAATTGCAGACTTTTTCCAGTACTGTTTTGTCTCAATTTATTCATTTGATTTATTTAAAGTAACATGCTATGTTACAATACTTACATTATCTTCGTCATCCTGTTCGCTAGTCTATCTTCGTCATCCTGTAATACTTTCTTTAGTACTCTACCAATTTATTGACACCTTTCATGCAACATTTGCATCTACACAGTTCATGCAATACAATTTTTCCAGGTGTCGAGTGTCCGATCCCTAGTATCATTTTCATATACCCTATTTTTACCTTTTCAATTTCCTCTCTTTCTTTTACATATACATACTATACATACTTCAGAACCATACAACATTGTACCTGTCACTCATGATGCTTTTTATTTCAGAAATTATTACGATGTTACATAATTATTACGCAAATTTTTAAAACATACAATTATTTTGTAAACGTGTGCCTGATTACACAATTAGCCTTTAACTCAGCCCATCCGTTATAACTGATTTCAAAAATTCTCTTATGTCTGTTTCCACCGTTATCTCTCTTATATTTCAAATATGCGAAAGTAAGCTTGGTCTAAATTTAAATCCACTTAATTATGCATTTCGTTTCACCCTACTTCATCTAATTGCGCTTAAATAAGTGTTCACTAGAGGTATGTACCTATTATTATGTTTGGATTGCTTATATACGAATTTGAGTAAGTTTAACGAATTCGAAACATGCTTGATTTTAATATTGTGCAAAAACAAATTGTAAAATATGAGGAAATAAGCAGACTAATAACAAATCTTTAAAAAACACGCACAAATTGCTTGAGGTGCTTTTAGTATATTGATTTAATGTTACAAAAGTTATTCTCTGCCAAAAGCAGGATCGTGATTACGTTATGACTTTCTTTGCATGCCGCTTTTCTTATTTCTTTGTAACAGAAAATGCTCATACATGAGCTCTCAGGGAATAGGAAAGAAGTCGCTTATTTTAATAAACTGTACACAAATAGATATTTACAGGGTCATGGCATAACTCTACTCGCAATTTGAAATTTACTGACAATATTGATTGGAAGTTAATTATAATCGAAAAGTTAGTTATGATGATTAGGAAAAGCCATCCTTTTCTCGAAGCTGCGAACGGACTTCCTGACTGACATGATGATAGACGTCGGCTTTGTCCTGATTCCTGAAAATCAAGAATCAATAGGCTCTAGGATTTTGACAGTTGCAAACATAAGGGTGCAAGTCGTAGCAACTTATTAAATATTTCCTCGAAATGAAAATGCTGAGTTTTCCTAGAAAACACATAACGAAATGCATCAAATTTCAGCAACAAGAAGCCACACAGTTCGTTGCTACAACTTTCGATTCTAAACTGCATACAAATAAACCTCTCTTAAACGCGAAATTGTAAATATTAAAAGTCTATGTATAAAAATCATATAGCAAATTTAAACGCGAACAACAAATAAATCTCCCTTGCCGTGTTAATGTTTTTTTTTATATATTTCGTAAGCAACAAGTACGGTGCCGTTTTTTGTGACTATCCTGTCTTTGTCTCCCTCTTCTCTCTTTTTTGCTCGAAAGAAATAGGTTTCTTTAAGCAACTAAGAACGCGAGGATTTTTTTCATAAACATTTTATAGTGTGCATATATTTTTTCTTTTTTCTGTTTGGCATGAATTTAGCTAAAGCACCAAAGGTTTTTTTCGTTTTCAAAGAATTATATATTAAATTTACTTCTTATTTATATTATATCCGAATTGAACTATTAAATTAATGGTTACTGAATTATTAATTTATGTTAATTTAATTAGCCGATAATATAAAGTCCTAAGGATTTCTAACGCGCATTTGGATCAAAAATACTGACTTCAACCAGAAAGGGGCAAAAATAAATATGTGCCACGTGTCAATCGAGCGATTCATTTCTCTTAGAGTAAGACATTTATTTCTATTAGAGATCTTAATGCTTAACACTAAACTCATAGAAATAACTAAAGTACAATACGGATTAAAGGGCACCAAAATCGAGCATCTTGGTAGATTGACAGATGGAAAAGATAGAATGGAAGCCACGACAAGTGACAGGTAACGTCCGTCCAAACGAGGATGGGATGACGACTATTCCATTGTTGATATGCCATTTGATCCCTTTCAGTCTTGTTCTCTCCAGGGATTTGTCATTTTTGAAGTTTATTATAATCCAAATGTTAGTTAGGACGATCCATTCCATATTCCATTAGAAAAAATAAAAGTAAAAGTGTAGCGAACTAGATAAAATGTGATTTTTGGTATTCTGAGTTCCTGAGGATTGACATGGGCGAAACATCGTTTACGGAACGTCACTGTTTGGATATATTGATTATGGTGCTGATTAAATTGTCATATGGTTATTAGCTAATGAAAATAATGAGGGATTGCCCATACACCGCCGAAGATATATCCGAATCGGCGACGATGAGACGATTTTCGCGGGTCACTCCATTCTTTTCCCGAAGTTGTGAACGAACTTCCTGAGTGACTTGAGGGTTTACGAAGGTTTTCTCTTGGTTCCATATTGAAGACACAGTTAATGGGGAACTGTAATAAAATGAAAATGCGAGAAAAAAGAGTAAAAGAAAACCGAAGATACGTAATAGAAAGATTCCGCCGAATGTGTGTCGTGTTGTACTTAGCTTTTCGTTGTAGATTTTTACTTAATGATTTTATTTAATATAAATTTACTATGGTTCTACTTTGAACAAATCGTACTCACGGCTGCGATGAAAGCTCTCTGACCGCAAGATAGACATGGTACTTTTAATTGTAAATTATGTCTTCGAATAACGCTAGATTCTTACTACAGATTCGAAGAACACAATTCTCAAATAGCGTCCCTACAGTGGATTGTGTGGGTGTTTTATATTCGAATTTTTCTGGCAAGGATACACTCCTGGTGCATTAAAGGTGACGGTGGTTACTCTATGTGATCAACAGATCGAAAGGCGTCGAATTGGTACCGCTTTCTCTTAAAATTTTTGGTAATATAAGAATGAGAATCGTAAGGGCTCCCGGTTGAGTTTCTACAAAAATATAAAATCAATCCCCAGAGAAAACGTTACCAAATATAACGAAGAAAATCGATCGTTTGACTAAGAATTTATCTGAGAATATTAAATCAAAAACCAATAGGCGCTAGCATTTTGTGAGTTGCAAATGTAAGGTGAAAGTCGTAACAACTCATTAAATATTTCCTCGAAATGAAAATGCTCAAAGATCTGCTACGGCATACTTCCTGGAAAACACATAAACGAGATAAATCAAATGTCAGCAGCGAGAAGTTATAAAGTGTTTTCAAAAAAATCATCTCTCTTAAAAGCGCGAAATCGAAAATAAGAGTCCATGTATAAAATCTATATAGCGAATTTAAATGAGAACTATATATAAATCTCAACTGACGTAACCGCTTTTTTATATTTCGTAAGCAACGAGTACGGTGTCGTTTTTTGTGACTATTCTGTCTCTCTCTCTCTTCTCTCTTTTTTTTTGCTCGAACGAAATAGTTTTTTCTAAGAAATTTTGTACGCGAGAATTTTTTTCGAAAACATTTTGCAGTACGCGAAATCTTTTTCTTTCTTCTGCTTTGAACGAATTTGACATGACATTTGATTCCCTTCAATCTTGTTCTCTCCACGGATCTGTCATTTAGAATCAGTTGTCCATTGATTTATATTTAAAAATAATATATGAAATAATACTAAAAAATATATAATTATACGGCATTTAAATTAATCATATGCCATTATAACTTTATGAAGTTATAAAATATCTTCATCAACAAATTCCATTATTTTCTGTGAAATTGATCGTAACTATCAATCTTACCTAACTAACCATTTCGTTCCCATCAAAATCTGAAATAAAGCCATGCCTCCCATCCAAATTGAGTATGTTGATTTTTACATTTTAGCCATGTATTTATGTAGCGTGCTTCGCAAAGCATTATAGGATATTTATAATTGCAAATAATAAGTCACGAATCTAATAAATATATCATATGATCAACTGTATGATGTTGCTTATGCAAGTTGAAGAAACTATATTGCTTGTTTTTAATTTTCACGATGTTGAAACAAAATATTTTCAAATTTTCATATAAAATTATTTATAAAATTTTCACCATGTTAAATCAAAAATGTTATACGTATGTTGTTCCTACTTAGTTTTTTGAGAAAAATTAAATTGAATTGTAGAGAAGGATTAACTCTCCTCGATTTCCTAACTAAAACTCCGGCAGAGGGCGATATGGAGTTTGACGGACAGAGAAGTAAACAGAGAGTGTTGCAAAGTACGTCCTGCAACATACACCGAACCATACAAATATCTTATGCACAGACACAGTAATTTATGGGTACACAGAGTACTTCTGCTATATATGTCACGAGGTATGTTGTAACAAAGGCCCTTTGTTATGTAAATAATTAAATCAATAAATAATTATAACACGGTTCTGTCATAGCTAAAATGTAAACATATGAGTAAGCTATATAATTAAGTACGTAATATAGAAACTACGTAAATAATAATATTATTATACGAAGTCTCCGCTCTGCATACGGTTTCGTGCGATGAATGCTGTAGGCTGTTTGCTGTTTGCCGACATGCTTTAAATTCGCTATATAGATTTTATACATGAACTTTGATTTTCGATTTCGCGCTTCTAAGAGAGAGGACTTTTTTGAAATAACTTTATAGCTTCTCGCTGCTGATATTTGATGCATGTCGTTTATGTATGGGGATATGATACGGACGCTGTGTGACTCGTGAATGAGTGGAACGCTCGCTGAGCTGAATAATCTAGTGTGGTGGCTATACACACAGACTGATTAAAGGGGTGAATGTTTGGGTATAACTAGCGAGAATTAAATGTCGTACACCGAGTAATCCAAGGCCAAAAAAACCTCGTCGTTTTGAACCGACAAAGAAGGGAATGCTCACGGTTTTCATGGTTCATAACGTTGTTGTGCATCATGAATTCTTGGCACAGCCGCGCAATGTCATTGATAGCCGCAAATTTATAGCCAATAACGTAACATAGTCGCCGAAGCAACAGTTACCGAATTCACCTAATTTGGCTCTCTGCAACTTCTTCTGTTCGGTTGACTTAAAAACCTGCTACGAAGAACGTGTTATATCAGTCAAGAGAAGATCATGGAAATATCGATGACGGTTCTCATGACCATCCCGAAAGCCTAGTATCGCAAATGTTTCAAGCGCTGGCAGAAGTGCGTTGCAATCGATGAAGAGTTCTTTGAAGGGGAACAATATCGACTTTAAGGAATAAACTTGTATATTTAATTTTCTAAATAAATTCCTGAATATTTTTGATTACATGTAATATGTAACAATCACGTGAAATTATTAAAACTAAAAATATTACTTACTCAATGAACATTAAAATATATCTTTGTAAACAAGAAAAAGATATAATTCCGCATTATTATGATACTCACACTGTTATCTGCATTTAAAATTAAATAATCTTTATTGCATCTCTGTGAGAATGAGTATACGTATGGATGCATCAATTCATTCATTGTCCGTGCATTAGAGGATGTTTTATCCATGAGCCACGATTTTCAACTTTACGCATCATTTGAGACACATTACGACAGAACAAATTTGCTACGAAATCGATACTATTATAGATATTTGTGCTACCGTATTTGCTACTTAGATTTTCTACTTCTAATGGATCTTATTTTAAAACATTTAATTAAAATGCAATTACACAGGTAATTGAAAGTAATTACAAGGGCTCTTATATTAAAAACATATACAAGCAAAAAACATACATAAAGAAGATGATTTAAAATGTAATTGAAAATGCTGAAATTGATTTTAAGCTATTATTAATGTTTACGTTATTCAAAGTGTTTGTGTTGTTTCCTGCATTTACTATGTTTTAGGCAAGGAGTTACTTTAAAAAATCATAAATCACCAAATAAATTAATTCGTTGAAACAAAAAAAAATTCGCGCAAAAACTTAGTTCGTGCAAATAAAAAGAGAGCGAGCAGAAAATAGAGAGAGAGAATAAGATGTTTATATAAAAAATTTGTGGACATGAGCGCCACACCATCCTTCATATACGGGAAGTCACTCATTTCAATTCATTTCTCATATAACATAAGTTGAACCTTTTAGTTTTGACTGTTACCTCATATCTCGTCTATTAAATTCTATAGCCACAATAGCTGTTTTGGGTAAATTAAATAAAACTAGAAATTTATTATTAAAATAATTCACAACCATGAACTAATTAAAGTAATGTCACATGGTACTTCCACGACCGGACGATTTAGAAGCTCTTACTATCTCTAAGCTGAAAAAAAATCCAGTGCCAAAGTCCGCATCACTACATGAATAGCATCAAAGTATCTCTACAGATTAATACTTTTTCTGAAAATACTGGACCAAATAACCTTAAAATCTGGCAGCTAAAGGCGCATTAATTTGTTTTACAATTTATTTGACAGTTAGAGTTATGTATTAAATAAACCATGAAAGAACGTTATTCGTTGCAGTTGGATGTTTTATAACAGATGTTTATACATTACAATTATGGTATAAAGCATTTTTAGTGAGTGATATCAAGTTAACAGCGTTTTATTCATGATTTCTTTTAGGCATATCAAGACAGTTTGAGAATCTATAACTCCTGAAAGAAAAATCACTGCAAAATATGATATATGCCATTGCGCTCAGTGTATCAAGAGGTTTCAAATAAGGTATGACTCTTAATTTTCTGGTCGTCCATAAACCGTAGTCAAGCAATTTTAAAAGACTAGGAAACAAAAACTTACCGATTAATCCAAAGCCAAATCGACCAAGGCCAATGTTTCGCATATTGCTGAGTTCCGCACATTGGTGATTAGGTCAGTTCTGCACATTGGCACATTAATATACTGGTGAGTTTGAACAGAAAATAGTTTTGAAACAAATTCAACCCCCCGAAAACAGTTTCAACCACGACCATTATTCATATGGCTGCTTTCCGTTGTGCTCATTAGCCACGTGGCACTGCTTTCGTTGAACACATCAACCGCTCGTTTGTTCATTGCTCTTTTCTAATTGACAGTTTTATCTAGTCACGTTCATATGACTACAAAAAACTGATCAACTAGAGTTCTAAGCAGGACTTCCCTTTCAGGTCGAATTTAACCACTTGACGTTGCCACAACAAACGCTCATATGGGGACTTATAACAATATAAGCTTTAACAGCGGTCGCGCAGGTTACCCTGTTGCTGTCCTTGTAGGGACAGGGTGACCTGGGAAATTATCGTAAGAAAAAACTACGTACTCGCACGAATATACAGATTCGTACTTATCCGGGGCATTCGTACGATTTCACGAAGGACACCACCCAGAACATATGCATTTCGTTGTTATTAGTCTAGTCCTCGTTTGTTAGGCGTTAGCCTGTTGTGCCCAATCGCATCCCTCGCACTATTTTCGTCGAGTACATCAATCACTTTTGTGATCTCAATTGTGCCATATCCACACCATTATCTTCATTACGAAATATAGATAGAAGATTATACCATCATATTTATTCTTGTGAGATTTACCTTAAAATAAAAAATAATAATTTGGAAAGATATTAATAAATTTAATAATACGAATTAAATGGATCTAGAGCTATTTAATTAAGTGTTCAGGTGATTAACTTTAAACTACTTGAAGCAGCTACATAGTACATATCAAGAAATCTGAATGAATTGATTAAGAAACTGTTAGAATATTTTCAATAAGAAAAGGTAAAAGGCAAATTTATTCAAATCGCACATAATTTTCTATTGACAATCAGACCACCTAGGATGGAATCGGAAAGAGATTTTTCTGCAGCAGGCTTATATTGCACAAAAAATAGATGCCAATTCGGTGTTCAAAGCCTTGATAAATTATGCACCTTAAGAGCATATCTTCTGATACATAATGGTGGATAAATCAAATCGATAAATTAATACACATTAATTTGAGATGAAAAAATTATTTTCTTTCAATTTATCTCTCTTCTTCCCGTGGTACTACAGTCTTAAGTGGACCTGGATCTCATGAATAAGAGTTTTCCACTCTTGTTTCACCTAAGCTTTAGCCTCCATGTTCTGACCCCTGCTCGATGCAGATCCTCCTCTACATAATCTAGCCATCTCATAATCTAGCAAGCCTTCCTCGAATCCTTGCTCCACCTAACTTTCCATACAGGAAAGTCCCCTAGGAAACCTCTCCTGCGGCATTGTTTATATGTGTCATCTCAATCGCCCTTTCTTAATAACCGAAACTATGTCGAGTTCCCCGTATAGTCTCTTCAACACTTTATCCAAATATCCTATTCTCCATTTATGAATACCGGGCTATAGAATTTTCTCAGAAACCTTCTTTCCCAGATTCCTAATATCTTCTGATTATCTTTTTGTCAGCACTCATGTTTCGCTGGGATATAGTATCACCAGTCTGATTATTATCTTATATATAGTAATCTTTGCAGTTCGAGGTAGGTTTTACAAGCGCAGGGTTTTCAGTACTGCGTACATACATCTGTTTTCTGCTGCTATCCTCTCCTTAATGTCAATATTTTCTGCCTCTACTGATTCCAGGTACCTACTTAAACTTCTCACACTTTGGAAAGCTATAGTTTTGGATTTGAATTTGTTATTCACCTTGTCTCTGGTGTCTAGATGTTCGCAAATACTTTATCTTTTCTCGGCTTATTTCCAACGATAGTCTGTTGCTAGGTGCTTCAAATTCTTCAAAGGCTCCTCCTAATGCCGCTGTAGACCTTGTCATTAAGAGCACATCATCTACATATGCTAAGTGCTAGGTCAATCTATTATACATGGTGTCTCATGGGCATAACTGCTTTCTCTAAGCACAGGTTGAATATTACTGGTGACAACGGGTTCCCCTGTTCTAATTATTTTCCAATGGGGAAATTGTCCGATAACGCATTTTTAACTTTCGTTTGAGCACGTGTGCGTCTCCAGGTTATGCTAATTAAACGCACTAATTTCTTTTGAGTTCTAAAGTTATAAAGTTTGAAAGTTCTTTATTGCCGTGCCAATTAATATTGTACTAGGCTTGTTTAACAAACTGTGTAGATCTACATTAAATTCATATGCTTTTCCTACTATCAGTCTACATAATATTCTCTACATGAATCCGCTTTGATATTCTCCTATAATCCTTTCCGCCTGAATAAGTAGTCTTTTGTAAATAGTAATGGAAAATACTTTATGCGCTACTATGGGCAAAGCTATACCTCTATAGTTCTTGCATCTCCTTTATTGTGGATTGGGCATATAATGGCTTGGCTCTATTCCTCTGGCATCTTCTAATTCGTCCACACTTCCCAGATTAATCTGTATAATTATTCTGTCTGTTGCTGCCACATTTAAAAAGTTCCGCCTGAATCCCATCAATTCCTGGTGCTTTACATTTTGTTAATGCCTTCTAAATGTTTTCGTTTCAGTAAGTCTTTACAAGTTTCACCTTTATGATTTCAACAGTCTAATAGTCATCTCTTATTGGTTTTGGTTTTACGTTTTCTGAAAATGTAAGCAGAAGTCGGTTTCAACTGGATATTTCCCGAGCTTTCCCAATTGGATACTGGTCACGTAGAGGCACCATTGCCACATGTTTACAGAAGGGGTGTATCATAGCCAACTTCGCACATAAAAGGTCCACACAGTCTAATATTGATGGAAATGCAATATTGAATTGGGATATTCGTTACTGCAGCGAGCGTTATCGCGCATCTCTAAGTCACAATTTGCAATTACCTGATCAGATCTATTATTTGATCAGGGCGATTATCGCGGCCTGCCGAATTGTTTGCTCAAAGTAGCACCAAAGTCAGTATTAAATTAAACAGTTATAAATCTTCATCGCATAATCGCATACCTGCAATCAAAATCTAAATTCCTAAGTATCAAACTAAGTAACACCCCTCTCGACTCCAGCGCCCGGTTTGCCGATCCCTCCAACAGCTCCAGGCGACGTTCTATTACCACCAATTACGGGGAAGGATGGCTCTATCTAGTGACCCGGGAAGACCATCATCGCCGCCTATTCAGGAATTACTTTGGCGACAGCGACTAAAATTCTTAGGCGAAAGAGACTAAAATTCCAGATATTCACCCTCACGCAACAACGTAATTCGCATCATCTATCCTACCTAATGGTTCCAATATCCTCATCATCTTAATAAACTGGCCTTTCGACCATAGATTCTGCCCTCCATGAACATCCGTATATTCGAACATTGACGAACCCTAGGAGATGTTTCATTCGTAGCCATCCACAGGACCGAAGAATAATTATAATAAATCAAATCATATGGAGTTTGCAATTCTTTCATTCATTTCTTCTTTTTGAAATAATTTTGTCGCCCAAGTGGAGGGATTTTCCATTCATTACCAGCATCGGAAAACAATAAACTATTCTCAGTACCGAAAAACAATAAATTGTTATCTAGTTCGTTATTCTTTTATCTTTTACTTGTTTTAATTAAATGGAATGGATCATCCTGTTTTGAATTATAATTAGCTTCAAAAAGAAATGTCAGCCAAAAATCGCGAATACTTTAATCGCGAATACTTCATTGCGATTTTACATATGTATACAAAATAATACTAACGATCGTTTATTGGCATAATTTACATAAAATATAATAGATGAGAAAAAAAACTAAATGCAATACATAAACATAAGCGCTAATAAAAATTACCACTAACATATTTCAAGTTTGGAAACTTGAACGGACCTCCTAATATCCTCTTGTCTTCCTAATATCCGGGTGTCTTCCTAATATCCTCTTCCTCTTTCTTATTTCCTCCTTGATATTTACCATTATCTTCAACCTGTAACCTTCCTCACCTATGCATACCCTCCAATTGTTCAGTTTTATTCTTTCCTCTTCAGTTAGTCCCAACACATCACATTCTTTCACCCAATGCTCATATTTTTCATCCTTTCTTCCACATACTCTACAACCCTTCCATATCATTCACCGAGTATTTGTTCCCTGCCTCCTCACTTCCATACCTAAATATAATAATCATTCTTTTTTCCTCCATACTCACATCTGGTTTTAAATATCTTGGCAAATCTCCTTCCAACATCAATTTTTCATACCTACTATTATACCTGCTGTCTTTAATTCTCGCATACCCCTCTTGTGTCTCTATATTCCTATATATCTCCTCCACTTTCTTTCACATTTCATCCTATCTCTTATCCTTCTTTTCCATTGACGAGACACATCTCTCATACATCCTCCTCTTATCAACCACCCAACGGTTGCCTATTTCACCCCTCTCCACTTCTTTACATGCATTTACATACACTCATTTAACCATCCTATCTTCTTGTCCAGGCTCATATCTTACCACCTTCTTAACTACTTTCACCTATATTTTATTTTTATCTAATTCCTGTAACACAATCTCATCTAGAGTCGATCTATCCGCACCCAGCATCCACTTTAAATACTTAATTCCCATTCTTTCTATATGCTGTCTCTTTCTTTTACAGTCCACACCTCTGCCCCGTACATTACAGACTCCTTACACGTGCATTGTATATCATTAACCTCATTCCCATTGAATTATCAAACTTCAGTCCCCGTACATTCCTTTATCTCTCTGTTGGCATTCAGCTTTTCTTACCGCCATTTTCACGTGCTCATTCGCACTTCCAGTCCTGCTCAGGATTTTTCCACATTCATTTCCAACCCCCTTTTTTCCATATACCTACTCACTTTTACAATCCTTTCATCAATTTCCTCCTGTTTCTCAGCAAAGCGTACAATATCATCTGCATAAGATAATGACTATTTTATCATTGTTGCTACAGACAGCCTTCTTATTTTATCTACCACACTCCATGATAAATCAATCTCATTCATTCTTTTCATCAACGTCTCCCTCTCCACGTTGTCAAGCGCTCACTTAAAATCGATGACAACCGTGTACAGCTTTTCCCTCTGCTCAATACTTGATACATTATATAATTAATCGTCACTATATAATCAGCTGTACCTCTCCCTTGAACATAACCCGCCTGTGGATTTGACAATGCATTTTTTCCAATACTTTCAGTTTCTCATTCACTACCCTTGCATACATTCTATATAGTACATTCATAATTGTTATCCCCTTATAACTATTTACATCACTCCTATATCGGTATTATCTCCCCTTCTTTCCATTCTTCAGGTACCTCTACCTCTCCCTTCCAAACCGCATTCATTCATCTTCTTAGAGCATTTAAGGATGGCCGAACTCAATTTGATTTCTACAAGAAGCTGAAAAATAATTCGGCAAATAGATTTGCTACATAATATTAGTGTCTTCATTTTTACAGAGTTTACAGGAAATAGTCATTCAAGACCGCAAGGTCTTTGCTAATCTTGTTACTAAAAAACCAAAATCGTTGGATTCAAATTCAATTATAATTCAAATTATAAAATACAGACGACAAGAAAGTTTAACATATTCCATTTAAACATATTCCACTTATTTAATAATATAATTTTGAAAACTTTATTACAACATAAAGTTCTGCATTGCATTTTCTTTCCACGCGAACGCATTACTCTAGAATTTGCAAAATACAATAATAACTTTGTTGTAGTCCGAGTAGTTATGTGTTGATCCTGATGAAAATATGAACTAATTCATAAAGCCGGAGATATAGTTATTAAACACGATATTAAAAAAGAAATGACCAATATAATGGAAATGAAGCTATTATCCGACACCAGACCTTATCTAGTGCCGCTGAATATTCTCTGCCAATTCATATAAAAGCATAGCGTAGCAGCAATGAGAAGTTTTCTTGATAATTTTCTCCTGGGAAATTATTTCAATCTATAGTATATTTGAGGTGAAAATATCTACAAATATAATTATGTGTTTAGAGCTATTTGTTGAAGTCATTTTTATCACTCGCATTAATTTAGTTTGGGTATTTCTACGTTAATCAGAGCAATATTCAATTAGCTGTTGACTAACTTGGTGGAAAACTAAAAGTAGGAAGTTTTTTTGGTGCTCAAAACGTCATTCCTGTTAAAATATATAGCATAGTCTCAAATTAAGTTATTTAACAGTAGACCCAAATAAAAATATTGTGATATCCAAAATATTTTCTCCCAAAATTCGAGTCTGAATCCGCCACTGATAAAAGCAATTAGCAGTTATTGAACATTTTAAAAGCTTTCCTTAATATCATACAGGCACGCGTATATAGAAGACTCGACGAGAGAATAAGTGACACACAGTTTGGC
>WYDF02028302.1:0-12905 GCA_009867245.2 Adranes taylori
TGTCACTATACGCCTCTTTGCTTGATACCCAGCTCGGTCTTCTTGGGTTCTAGTTACCAGCCACTTTTGGTACGCTTGCTTTTTCTGGTCTACGTGTTGCTGCAGATCTTCGTTCCACCATGGACAATTTTTCCGGCTTTGTCTATTTGCGAATGTTCTTATCCCTAGTGCTTCAAATGCCGCTTCATGGATTTTAGATGTTACCGCGGTGTACAATTGTTCTGGGGTTCCATCCTGGACGTTTGCCAGTTTAGTTGCAAGACACATTTGATAAAGAAATTTCGTTGAGTCGTTGCGATATTATAATTTATCGGCTTTTCTACTTGATGTTTTTCTTGTGTGATATTTTGCCGCACTATATATTTTTGTTAATCACAATAAAGTTTTACTTTTGATTTATTACTAAAAACTTCATGGTTTACTAATAAATTATTTAGTAAACCATGAAGTTTCCAAAAAATATAGCTAAAAAAATTATGGATTAAATCAGTACGCGTGGCTCTTATTTGTGTTCACAACACTTTAAGTTAAGGTATGCATTTTCTACAATATTTATTTCATCTTTCCAAAATTAATTTTAATTTTTTTTTAACAACATTTTTATAAATATATTGTGAATATTATCTATCGTTTAATTTCAACTAATATTGTTGGCTTTAATAGTTCTTCTATTATTCTATAATTTTTCTATAATAAAACTTTTATACATATTCTTTATTAAATTGTTTCTTATATTAAAACGTTATTTTAAAAAATAATGTTGTTTGCCGTTGATTTGGTAACTCTGCAAAACATTGGGTTCGGGTAAGGTTAGCAATGTACCAAGATGGCAGTAGCCGATTTCACTTACTGCTGTAGTATATCAATGGGACCGATCCTTCTATTATATGCTGAGTTCGTGAAGTACGAGGGGCTTGTAGACAGTAGGAATGAGTTCTTCTGACAGTCTTGACAGAAGAACTCATTTGAAAGTTGAATTTCTTCAATGAGTCTAAGTATATGTCTGCAGCTCAAATGTAAGTTTAATTATATTTTATTTGACTAGTTTGAAAATCTCAAACAAATTTTAATTTTGATTTATTCTTGTCACTAATTTTCATTCTAAAGTAAAATTTATTAACTAATTTTAATGCCAAGTTGAAACATATTATCTTTCATATATCTTTTATCTTTCATATAGTATATACGCACGAAGTACATATAGGCATAAGAAAGACATACGATTCATGTTCTCAGATTTTTTTCTATTTAACCTTAGTATTGCCGCA
The DNA here is from genome assembly GCA_009867245.2 of Adranes taylori. NCBI lineage: Eukaryota > Metazoa > Arthropoda > Insecta > Coleoptera > Staphylinidae > Adranes > Adranes taylori. The sequence continues at coordinate 1,269 of WYDF02028302.1, forward strand.
AACCGTTTATATGTAATTCAAAGAGGGCTCATGAGGAAAAATTTTCCGCAAAAAAATTTTCCTGGATGAAAAATTTAAAAGAATTGTAAATTTTTCGGTGTCTATATGTTAGTAGGGATGTACGTTCTACAATTGTTCATAACCTATTGGACCGATTTTGCGGAACTTTGGTAGATAGGTGCACACTATTGTTCGGCGTAAATCCTTTTTTTCATAAATCGGCTTTGTTTGAAAGGGAGGTTTTTGAAAACGTGCGGTCCATTTTCTCGAAAACTTTTTCCGTATTTTTTTTTAATTTCTTCTATCGAAGCATCGTAGTAATTTGACCTTGCAAAAAAAATTACTGCGCTAAATATCTCGGTTCCGCTGAAATTTGGAAAAATGAAAGTTGGGAAATATATGTAGTGCTCTCAATTTTGCCAATGTCAGCAGTTCAATGTACTAAACAGATTTTAGGCAATTTTAGGCAATAAACAAAATTTCAGAAATTTTTTTAGTAAATCACTGTATAGTTTTATATATTCTGATATCCCTCGTGATTCTAGTTAAAATGCTACCACACATGATAGTCTAACTCTAATGGCTCCAAATGTATAGGCCCATATCCTAAAAATTCTGTATTCGTTGCCATGGGACGCAAATACTGACAATGGGCAAGTTGAATTTATCCATTAAGTTAAAACCTACCTCACTCTAGTCACGACTAAAGTAAACGTGGCAATATGTTTAAATCTAAAAATTAATATAAGATTCCATAATATAATACTTAGACTCATTACCAGAAATTATTAAGGAACAAAAAAAGACAATAACTATATTGGATAGTCCTGCCTTCGAACCTAACCTTTTTTCCACTTATTGAGTCTACTAACGGTTTTCTTTTCTTTTCATTTGCAGTGTGCTGTCTGTCGTCTTCTTATGATTTTCATTCGAATTAGATTTAGTCGAGAGATAGAGAAAATTAGATTATATTTCTGTGTGTAAACTTCCAGCCAATCAGTCGTAATTCGATTACGTCACAACAATGGCGGAAAGCGATGAAAACTTCTTCGTCTTTATACTATGCTATAAAGGTTGGATACGCAACAGGATCATTTCCTTCGGTTTTGTTAGGATATATTTTAATCGATTTCTAACTTTATATGATGATTATTACCGGTAACGTGCAATACAAGACAATAAATGAATATTACCAATATATGCACAATTTTAACAAATTGGTTTGAGATTATACAAAAATTTTATACTCAGTGATAGGTTACTAATGCTCCTCCACTTTTTCGATACATTATTTGATGTCGCGTAGCTTGTGTTTTTTATTGTTCAATAAAGAAAAGTTTTCTGCAAAGCTTTTGGTTTATTTAAGAAATTTAAAAGTTGACTTTAAATGTATTTATTTTAAAAACTTCCATAATTATGATTTCTTCCTAGTAGTTTTGAAATATAAAGAACAGTAAGGGCACCACAAAACACGACACAATGGAACAGTAGTATATTTTATTTATTTAAACTTAAGTTTCACAAGGAAGTTGACCCAAATATTTATACAAATGCGAAGAAATATTATCCTGGAGGCTTAGTACCAAAAACTGCTCAAGTAATATTGAGTAAGCGTTTGCGTTCCAATTGAAATATAGCCAATTGAGTCCTGGCATAATGGTGCACAATCTAGAAATAGCCACTCGGCGACTAGTTCCAGAAAATTCTATACATTGAAAGATGTGTTTTTTCAAAAGTAACAAAAATTTCCAAGGAAGATATGAAGCTGAGACGATGGGATAATTATGTAAACAAAATTATACAATTGTGCAATCGTTAAGAAATAGGTGTAATCAAATCGAAATTATTTTAAATGAAAGCATTTTCTGTGTGTCAGAACATTGGATGAGTTCCGAACAGTTAACTTCAAACTCTATAGAAAATTATTATCCCTTACCTCATTTCTTCAGGACCACTAAGCAACAAGGAGGAACTGCTATAAAATGTTACCAATGCCATTTTTGCTTTATTATAAAGACATAGATTATCTAATATGTATGTCAGAAGATCACACATTTGAATGTTCTGCTATCCAGATAGATAAGCATATTCCGGGTGTCCCAATAGTGTGTCCAATTCCAATTGCTCCTGTATCATATTACATGGAGAAAAATTTCCAAAGCATAAGTGTCTAGGGCTTTAAACTACATAAACTAAAATATTTTCATGTATGCAGGATGTTCCATAACTGCAATAATTTCATTCTAATGGAATATGAATAGAAAATTAATTTAGTTTGTTGCAAAAACAAAAGAAAAATTTACGCCAATGTTTAGTACATGCAAATAGAAAGAACCCAGGTAGCATAAATATTCTAAGTATATCACATACAAGTACTATAGATGTTCTGAATATTCGGTATATTAGTAGTATACTATATGATATTGCTATATTACTGTATGATGCGACAATTTCTTGCCAGATTTCTTTAACACAAAATACATTTCTTTAAATGGAATGGTATACTTTCTAGTTGATAATTCGATTCTACGTATTTTTCATAACTTTCAATCTAAGATTTGGTAGGTCCATACCAGGTGTTTCAAAAGTTATGGCACAGTTTTATGCCAAAATTTTGGTAATTAGAATTGTTTGTATCTTAAAAGAATAAAATATATTTGATCTGTTTTTGGGCCTGGTAATTCTAGTACACCCTCACCTTTTACGCGTATAAACATATTTTGCGTCTTATTGAAAATTGTATACAGGTGAACCAGAACGCGTAGTAGGGAATTTTTCAATTTCTTTAAATGGAACACCCCATATTTTATGTAATGGTTTGATAGATCTTTAGCGTCTCTTTCATTTTGATCAACTTCCTATATCTAACTTCAATTGATTTGGAGATATTTCCAATTTTGTAACAGAATTCTCAATTTGGTTGAATTTTTTAATTCGATCGAGATGGCCGTGCCATTTTGACATTTATTTTAAATTTTTATTTATTTATCGAAAATATAACTAGTAAAAAGGTAGTAAATAACGTAAATACTGAAGTTTTAATTTATGTGTCATAGTACCTAATTAAATAAACAACCATTAATAATTATTTTATATTTAAAATATTAAGGGTGACTATTATATTAAAATAAAAGTTTTTTTAATCAGGTCAATGACTGTTATGAAATTGCATTTCCTTGTTATGGTCAAAATAAAATTTCGATACCATATTATCTAATAAATTTTGCAGAGTTTATTCTTAAACTAAATCAAATTTGGGAAACTTATTTGTTTATAGCACATTGCGTTATTAACAAATTTCTGCATGTGCATATGTTACGTCTTGTCTAGCTGAGTGTTATCGTCGCACGAGAATGTGTAAGAAGTAATTGTTATAAATTGATATATCCAAGTACACATGGTGATTGTTAGTGCAAATTATAAAATTTTTTTTTGTTAGTTAACCTAGATTTGTGGCGGGGATTCTTTTCTGAAATCATTCAAGGGTTGTGCGTGTTTCTCGTAAACTACAACGAACTAATGTAAGCCTTATAAGGATTATAATATAAGCCTAATCAAAAAATCAAATTATACTTTTTCGATACGATCAATCAATAGCTATTAGAAGAACGATCATTATTTTATAGTGTCCTTTTTTTACCGAAATATTTCCTTGCAATAGGATTTCTTTATTAGGAAGGTGTTATTTTGAGTTCGAATGTAAGTGCATTTTGTATTGTTTCAAATTTTCCTGGTTTTGTATTGGATTGCGGAATTGTGCTATTACTCCTTTGGTGTTAGCTACTTCTTCGGCTAGGATAATGATTTGGAGACTCGCTTGGTGATATACGAATTATTTATTATGTGTACAAATCATCATTAATACTTATAAATACCTATATATATTTTGATCAATTGTTAAGGTTAATGACTATTGCTATATGACATTTTCTTTATTATCATTATCACTTTTGACTGCATTTATTTGTTTTTATCTATCATATACCATATACCTATGTGATACGTATATGTACATGAAAGATAATTTTTTTCTATATCACCTTCGTAAGTCTATTGAATTGAAAATACTGCAATTCGTTAACACGCAGTTCAAAGACGGGCCATAAGGAAAAATTCATGTAAAGGTTTTTTTCTAAAAAAAAAAATTTGTTGCTCTAAAAATTAAAAGAAAAGTCGATTTTTCGATGTCTATTTGTATGTACGGATGTATGTTCAAGAATTTCTCATTCCCTGTAAGACCGTTCTGGATGAAGTTTGGCAGACAGGTGTAGACTCTGAATCTGCAGAAAATGTTATTTCGATTTTGTTTATAAATCCAATATGGCGGACACGAGCCATCTTTCTTTGTTCAGAAATTTCGCATTCAAACTAGGAGACTCAAATTTTGCACACATATAGTACGTTCTATTATGCGTCGAATAAAGAAAGTCCCATGTTGCCAAACTGTATACGAAGCGGTGTCACCATGTTTCAAGTTCAACAAACTTTTTGAAATATCTCAGGAACGATAAAAGATAGGATACTCGAATAAACTTCACTCTATAGGCAACATATAGGCCTTCCTATTTTATTTAAACCATTTGTTTTCTAAAATCACGTGGAATTTACGAATCTTAACGAAAGACTTTAATTAATTCTTTCGCGTCGAAAGCTCCTTTAATACTTAAGCGGTTAAGCGAGTTTAAACAAGTCGCCATCCATAGCACCCGAGTAATTTGACCTTGAAGATAAAGTCTACTGCCGTAAATATCTCGGTTCCTATGAAAGGTGGAGAAATGACACTTAGGGGACTTATCCACGAGCAAGGTTCCTCAATTTTGCCTCTACGAACATTTCAATATACTGAACCAATTTTGAGCAATAAAAAACATTTTTGTAAGACCCTGTATATTTTTTTTGTATTTTGGTAGCCTTTGTGATTTGCTTTACAATGAAATCACAAATGTTGGGTTCAAATATATAGGCCCTAATAACTTTTAAATTCTTCATTTGTTATACAGATATGATATGCATTACACATGCTATTCAAAATACATTATCTGATTGACAATTGCTTTTGCTTTTAAAATCTATCATCCCCATTGCATTTATTTTGCTGCGGTAATATGCTATATATTTTGAAGAAACAAAAGACGATTGGTTTTAATTTGTATTAAATTATGTCTTTTAATGTTTTTTGTCTTAGTATATAAACAAAATGTAACATTTCAGTTTCGTTTACTATTCCTTAAGCTGTATAGATTGTAATATTGTGTCTCATTAGAAATGTATTTTTAAATAAATAATTTTTTTTTTTATAAATGTACGTCGAGTGTAAATTTAACTGGCACTGCGAACAGGATCCTTTAACAAAGTTCTGAGAACAAATAGTCAATTGTCGACTTCGGTTCATCGTGATCCAGTGGACTACGGCGGTTTTCAAGCCTTTAAGAACGATCCGAACCAGGAAGAAGGGACATCTAGGATCAACAGAGAATGCTCGCATTCCTTATGTAAGAATCTTTGTACCTTTTTTCTATACTCAAATGCAAAAGTGATTTACGTAAAATTTTTCATTTATTAAACAATCTTATAATTGAAAACATTATTTTATAAAAATTTGAAATATTTTAAATCTAATGAAAAAAAAATTATAAATACATAATCATATTTAATATTTATTTAATACTTTATATCATGCATGCATTCTACACATTTTGGCTTTTCATTTTATTTTATTTTTGATTTGCGATTATATTTGTGATTTTGGATTTGATATTTTTGATTTTGATTTTACTTTTTGATATTTATATTTATATTTAAATACCTATACAATAACTAATTATAATGTGTGAATGAACGTATGAATGCCCAAATTCATACGTTCATTTAAAGCCCAAAAGGCTTTAAATGAACGATATCATTGAAGCTGAAATAGAGCTTTGCGATAGTTAAATTTCAAGCGATAATCTTACCATATTCAAATCTAAAACAAATAAATCCAACAGATATAACCCTATAAATAAAGCAATTAAAATTAACGAACCTTTACTAGAAATGAATATCCCTGGAACTAGTTTAGTTGGCACACCAGCCATTGCATTTTCAACTAGGAACTTACATGCGCTAACAAGTTCATTACCAGAGTGTAGCACCCACGGTAATTTATCAACTTTCATTACAGGAGTAGATAATCTTGCTCGTTACCTACAAAATACCCTAACCGTATCCCAAACTTTGATTTTACTAATATTCAAGATGCACTAAACAACTGTAGGTCCTACGATAGGTACCTCTAAATCTCCTATGCCTAATATTTCTAAAAATCAACAAAACTTTGAGCATAGTATATCGGGTAAACATGTGAAGCTTGGGGTAGAACGGGAACACATATTTTACAAATTTTGAGACATAGTTGCGTGTTTTTAGACAGTGAGAACATATGATTTCAGGAATACGGGAATATGGGATAACATATTCCAGAAATGTTGTCAGTCCATATCGCTGGTCGTGGGCAAACCGCGGCTGTATTACGAGAACACGGAGATCAAAACAGATCAAATAAGTACAAATCAAATCAGTTTTTAATCAGGTCATTTCAGAACAAATCAGAGTAGGCAGGACGTCATCCTTGCACGCCAAACTGCTATTTTAGAAATTAGTCAAAAAAGAGTCAGGAGCGACAATGGCAAATCGGATAACGGAGTCAAGAGCGGCCATAGGCCGCGGCTTCGCCGCCCGCGCCGTAGACAAATACAGGAACCGGAGGATTAATGGGTAGGTGATTTTTAGGTCAGGCAAATTTTATTTAATTTACGCTAAACAACTATTGTGCAAAATGAATTTCAGGGTTATAAAGTGATAGGTAAAATTAAAAGATTCAACTTTTGTTTTATGTTAGATATAACAGAACGTAGGACTTTCGATCAAGCCCACGAATGTTTTTGTATATATTTATATTTATTTACTTATGTGTATGATACTAAGATTAATATCGGTGGGTAGAGAATGCTGATACATCACTAAGCTTGGCCTACTCTTTAATTATATCTAGAATAGCCACTGTTGTTGTTTTTAAAAATTAAAATTTTTGAAATATATAATATCCGAAATAATTTTCCTTACTTAGGAAAGATAACTGGTTCCCTTGTTTCAATATAAGGTGGCGCAATTGAATTAATTCATGAATTAATCCAAAGACACATCTATACTTTGTGTCTTTGGATTAATTCATGATCACGACAGGAAGTAGCCTTCGGCCAAGGAAGGCAATAACTTTTGGAAGAGCACTCAGTTGACTGAGCATACACTTAGCTACTCCTATAACTTGCTTTGTCTCACCTCTAATTTCTTCTTCTATTACGCTATCTCGCGTTTCGTGTTGAACCCGTAATCCTTTGTCAAAGGTAAAGCACAGTATCTAAAAAATCTCAATTCGTTATATAAAAGCATTCATGATACGAATATATTTATAAATACAAAACTTTCGAAAAGAAATATTCTCATGATTGAGCTGAGGCGCAACAAAACCACTTTATTAAATTAATATACGAGGCAGATATAAAAATATCTATCTTGAGTGGCTTTGTAAACATTATTGAAACAATATTGATTAATAGAATCATCGCCTTTGCTAAAAAATATAATATATTTAGTCCACAACAACATGGATTCAGGAAGCATCTTTACACCGGATCTGCTGCTATTGAACTATTCGAATCAGTGATTGAACTCTTAAATAGTGATGAAAAAGTTGTAGTCCTGTTCTTTGACATGACACGTGCATTTGATAATATTGACTACAAGTTCTCGATGAATAAATCATCTGCTATTGAAATTCGAGGTTGGATTAATCAATTGATAAAGTCCTACTTATCAAATCGGAAATTTCAAGTGAAAGTATATTTGACCTTGTGCAAACGATTTGACAGTGATATGGGAGTACCGCAAGGAAGCGTCACAGGTGCACTACCGTTTTTGGTATATGTTAACGATATGTCAAAGTATATAATTAAAGGTAAAATCATAATGCATACCGATGACACTACAATAGTACTTAGTGGAAAGGACCAGAAAGAATTAAAAGAAAATATTCTACAAATATTGATAACAAACTGATAATAAATTACACGAAAGAGTATGTATCCAATTTATGACAAAAAATTGTATTTATAATGGGAATGATACACTTCCAGTCTCCTGTTCTATCAAAGTGGTTGAGATTCACATTTTTCTGGGCTATGTTGCTGATCTGTTTTTAGATGGTTCAGATCGTATCGGCGCATTAAAAAAAAACTTAAGATAGCATACTTTGGCATAAGATCGTTAAAGAATTATGTGTCAAACACTTACATTATGGAAACATATTATGACTTATTCTACTATCATCTGAGCTATAAGCTACCAATTTGGAGTCAATCAATTTAAATTGACCGAAGCGAGTTGTTTGCTGTATGTTTAACTTAATTTGGAGGGAAACATGCAGAAATGCGTATATCAATAAAAAATAATGACAGTTTACTCCAGTATGTGTTTAAAATCTTGTTATATACACAAGAATAAAGATTCGCTACCAACAAATAGCACAGTGCACTGTTATAACACCCGTAGTAGTTGTGAATATATAAGAAATGTACAATGTTCTCTGACGCTTTATATAAAATAAAAAATATATGTAGGCATTCTTTTATACAACAAACTAGCTGTCAAACTTAAATCATTGAATGCAAAAAAATTTAAGTATAAATTAAAACATTTTCTTACTGTATAATTCTAATGAGGTAATGGGACTTGATTTCTCGGATCTTTGAATTTAACACAGATTTTTTGCAGGAATCAAGATTGCTATTTGATAAAAAGATGCTAAGCTTATATCAATACCAAGGAAGATGTAACCCGAGAAAGAACATTTCAAGGACTTCATACTCTTATAGTATCAAAAGGATTACGAAAGTAGAAGGGCATGTCAACCAATACTTATCTGAAGCAGTTTCAGCAACATGTACGCACAAAACATTGTTCACGAGATTGAAACTAGGATGAAAACTAGCCAATTATCCACAAGAGATATGAGCCCAGATTGTGTAACTTAGACGCAAATCTTGCGGTTACAACATTTGAACAAGAAATTTTACGGAGTTAGGTAAACATAAACAATGGACAGGAACGTAATTAAGCTCAACCTCTAAGGTACAAAAATTATTCAAATTATTTAAAATAATTATTCAAAACAACGTAACTAATTTAAATTTAATAAAAGAAAATTGTCGTGATAGTTTTTAATGATTTATAAAAATCATACATTAGCACATGCATTTTCGGTAAGCTTCCCATTCTCAAGCTAAAATATAAAGTAGGGCATATAAATAAACGTTCTATTGGATATTAAAGCATTGAGATAATGAGAAAACTGGAAAATCAAATTACCTGTTAAAGTGAGTGCAACAAACACGAGGTTTTTTAGGTTGACACTAAACGTAAAAAATATTTTTATTTGACATTTGGAAAAAATATAGTTTAGTGATAAAACGAAAGTCACTAAAGGAACTAAGAAAATTCAATGTGAAGGTGACCAACTTTGGATTGGTTAGATATAATAATTATTGATAGAAGAGTTACCTACTATTATAATATTGTTTAAGTGGTAAGCGTCCATCTTTACGACTTATGGAAGAAAAATGGGCCGAAAGGATGGCGCTACTTTCAGAAGTCCTTTTCTACCCCTGGTCAATTGTCCAGAAGGTAGAAACGCCTCAATAGGTGATAATTTATCATCACATAGAAATTATTACCTATTAAGGCTTCGCCTGTTTAGACTGCATCTGTTTAGTACTGAACTATACGTACTTGTGCCAACCACTAGATATTGAGTTCTTTAGGAAATGAAGAAAGCTGGGCACGCTACACTCTCAGAATGGAAACATCAAAATATACGTACTCCCATTGGTTCCCAAAGAGACATTTGTTACTCGTTTAAAAAGAACTTTCAAGACTATAAATAACAAACCTGCACGAGTTAGCAGTCAGTCTCGAAAAGAAGCAGACAGTATACAATCGGTATTTTTCGGTATACAATTGGCAATCAAATGAAACTAGATAAATTCATTTTGATCTTCCGGTATTTTTGCACTGGAACGTCAACAAGTTTTCAAAAAATTGCCACGAGAAGTGGAAGAAGATCCTGCGGTTGGAATCGAAAATACTCTGACTGCTCTTTTAAAAGAGAAAAGATTCGGGGACTCAACGCGACTATAGAGGAAGAAATAGAAGCTTCAACAGCGTACCTGGATGTAGCATAACTACGGCAACTGCTAGAAATGAGACGGAAAGTAATAATTTAGACAGTGGGGATAAAGATGACAATGATGTAGATGATACAATGCACATCAGCACAAAATAACGGACGTGGATCCAGAAATCATTGTGATGGGGATGAAATCGATTGGAAAAACACCATTAAATTTGTCGACGATCCTTCAATGGAAGTGGACTCTAATGGGAATCTTTACTATAAATTTGAGACTGACATTAAAATTTTCGGAGGATAGAATATAATATTTTATTATTGCTGACCCATTTTGTACGTTTAAAACACAAGGAAAATTTTGTGACTGTGCCCTTATTCTCGGGCCCTATAAATGTAAGAAAACATTTGAGCTCTTGCTTTAAATAGATTTTTGAATCAATACTATGATATTTTCATGTGGTCAATCTTACCCCACTTGCAGATATGCCTATACAATAGATGCCGCTTAGAAGAATTACGGGTAATAGAATGAACCGACTATTGGACTCAAAATGGCTAGGTGTACGCTCGTATCTAAATACATAGAAATCTTTTCTGTTATTTGAATCAGCTGCTTCGTTTAGTAGAAGAAAACATATTTCGAGTTAGACGAGAGAGGTATCGCTGTTGTAAGATCTATCAAATACTTAGAGACAAATGCCTTAGAGACTGCCACATTAAGCAATGATAGCAAAAATCGAAACAGGGAAGGGAAGGAAAAAGAGGTTGAGTATACATTGATGGAGTGATTTCTGAAAGCGAGGGAAAAGGACGTAAGCCTATCCGGACAGCTATTGCGCCAGAAAGTTTGGCTAGCAAGATGAGGAAGAATGATTTTCGAGCGAGATGCTAGACGCCTTCGCTATTTTAAGACGAATGGTCCAGTATGAAATGTAAGTATGTATATGCATTGGCTTCTTGAATTTTAGTTTCTACGTTTTTACCCTGCCACTAATCCTTCACTTACTAGAATCAGTTCGTTAGTAGAATCACTTTCATTGGTACCAAAGTGATTCTACTAAGCAGTGTCTACTGTATTTTCAAAAATGTAATTCCTATTTTTGTAAAGACTATAGATTATTCTAATGGGGCTACTTTGATTTTACGCAAGAAAAAGAAACCTGATCAAAGTATCTCCAAACATAGTAAAACTGCGATCAGGCCATTTTAGTTCTTTTTTTCTTAAAAAGTACTCTATTGGATCGATTTTAAAATGCCATATTCTCAGGATCATGTTTTTTGTTTTATCTATACCCTAAAAGAAGAAAGATGCCTAAAAAGAAAAGTTTTCGATCGGTGCGTGTTGCCTGTGCTTACATACGGGGCTGAAACACTTACCCTCACAAAGAACACTACAAATAGAGTAAGTATCG
>WYDF02028313.1:0-12905 GCA_009867245.2 Adranes taylori
ATATGATTGGAGAGAGCATGCAGCCTTGTCGCACTCCCGAGTTAATTTCAAAGGGCTCAGATAGTTGGTTCTCATGCCGTACCCGACATGTGTAGCCGTTGTACATTTCCATAATCAAACTGATGTACTTTCCTGGTATTCCATACATACGCATTGTCTTCCAAATTTTTTCGCGTGCCACACTGTCGAATGCCTTCTCAAAGTCGATAAAAAACATAATATTCTAAAAAAATATTTTCAGGTGAACTGTTATTTAGGAACTATTATTACAAAATATACTGAATATGGAATGATTTAAAATAATTTTTGCCCTTTTAAGACATAATGCCACGTCACACTTTCACATTTTGTTTTTGAGTAAGCGATAATACAAAATTGACAACGCTGTTTTTGCTCATTTGCTTCTAACTGTCACGGCCAATGTGCAACAAAATTCATACCTGACACTGTCATTTGGCTTTGGTTCTTTGCACTTTTTTCTTGATAATCCTGAATCATTTGCTGCAATATATACAGGAGAGTTTGAAGCGGAGGACGGTCTTCCTCTCTTTCGTAGTAGAACTTCCTTTTCAGTCTAGAAGTCCATCCGTAATCTCTGAACGAAAGACCACAAGTGTTTTACATTTCTCGTTTTTCTGATTCATGTGTCTTTTATAGAGTAGCCATGCGTTCACTGCACACATATCGACTGTGTTAAAGAAAATTCGGAGATAAAAAACCCTTGACAGAAAAGTTAATTCGATATAATGCCACCAACGTATCATGCAGATCGACTCCACTCATGTAACTGTTGTAGTCCTTGAGATCAGGTCGAGTTACATCGATGTAGTTTTTGTCAATCATACTCCAACGAGTTACAAAATCAAGTGGTTCAATACCCTTATGTGAAGAGAGAAGATGAACGGTTTTATTATCCAACCATTTCACGACAATAAGGGTGCTTGTGTCGTCTAGACTGTAATCATATGAGCCTCTACCGACTTGTTTCAGGTCCTTATCAGATTTTAAATTACACTTAGGGACTCTTTTGCATCTGACTGTGCCTATTACAAATATACCCTGCCCCTTTAACCTCACAAATAAACTCGGTGATGTAAAGAAGTTGTCACAATCTATTTTATAATTTTTGTTTTTAGGTAGATTATCTCATAGCCTAAGAACTATATCACCACTAATTCCCAATTCTGTTTCTTTCCTTACAGTACCTTTTCCCACATATATCTCGAAATTATAAATAATTCCACTGCATCCAGACCTGGCGAACATTTTAATTCCCCATTTGTACGGCTTATTTCTTACGAATTGTTTTAGAGAGGATCGACCTTTGAAAGGGATCATTATCTCATCAATTGAATTGCATTCCTCTGGCTCAAGTTTTGCTAGCTTGGATCTTATCTCATCTATAAATGGCGTCACCATGAACAATTTGTCATATTCCAGACTATCTCTGGATTTCATTTTGGAGTTATCATTGAGATGTATAAAAGTGCGAAGTTCATCAAATCTATTTCGCGACATATTATCTGATATTGGAGGATATCGTGAACCCTCTGCGCAGTACATTCGATAGCTTGGCATTTTGATAATCCCACTTAGTATATGTATTCCCAAAAACTCTTCAATTTTTTTCTCACATGTATTTACAGATACACCAGTCTGTTGAACAAAATAGAGGTTCGTCTGATATGATATATTACTAATTACATTATTTGTAAAAAATAATTTGGAATACTGAACAGGTGTCATAATAGACTGGTCAAAATCTGAAAGAGAATGATTACAACTTTTGTTGGTTTGGTCTAAATCTTTTTTCCGCAAATGAAAAATTTTCTTATGTTTAGATTTTCGTAACTTCGTAACTTATGTAACTTGTGCAATGGAATATCATTCGATCATATTCTGAATCAGTCACATTTGTTCTAACTTCATATTCAACATTATTCGATGCATTAGTGATGTGTAAACTGCTTTCTTCTGGAATATAAATATTATTTACTACATCTTCTACCCCACTGTCACTATATTCAGAATATTCTACATGTATATCTGATAAATCTCCTTCTAGTAACCAAAAGATTTAGAGGTTATGACACAGCTATTTCCGGGTTAGATCATAATGGTGTGTATTTAGCGATTCGTTTTCTATATTATTCATCAGAACCTATTTACATCATGAAAGTATATAGGAAGATACGAGTACAAAAGAATTGTAAGTGCTACCATCTATTGCTTAGTAGGAACAGATTATATTGATGATGCCATCCTCGGCCCGACACTTTTCATTATATTTGTAAATGATTTAAAATACTTCATATCCGGTAAAGCACCATCAGTCTATATTATAACTGTAACGTTGCACGTTATTATATAGTTAAAAGTCTCTTAAAATTACTAATTAAATTAATTAGACGGCTGCGCTTTGGTAACCCTATTACATCAAGTTAGAAATACAATTACCGCATGCTCTTGTTAATCAATTTTTATAGCTAAAAGTTATTATTATAAATATAACGAAATAACAATTTTATGTGACGAATCCATCTGGATTTCCAAAAAAGAATAGAATATATAAACAAGTATTTAATTTCTTATCGCTGGCTATTATTGAAAGTTAAATAAACATGATTTGAAATAGTAAAGCGTATGATATCCACAGCCAATACTGCTTTGCATGTGAATGGATATTATCGCGTGGGTTAGGAAGAGACAAAATGTAGCACCGAATTATTTGTATAGGTGACTATTTATGTGTAGTGTAGAGTAATAAGCACATTGATATATGAATGGATAGATGTGCGTGCCACGTTTGTATGGCGTGTTATGGGAATAAGCAGTATAGAAGCGTACATACGAGATATACTTCTATGGATTGCTGCTACCTGTGTATTGTACGCTGCTATAAGGCTGTGTTTAAACGTCTATGACTATACTGATTTGTATGAGAGATCGTACCACGTCATAAAATAGTATGGATGGGCTCTATACGACCCGTGTCGGGAAGTAAAATCTAAGCGTGGTTCCCGATCTATAAAAGCGATATTTTTAAGCATATAAAGTAAACTTACTACCTGTGAACGAATAATACTTCGAAAAATTCACAGGTTACACTTCTAATTTCCGAGTGCCGTACTATATAAACACTGCTCTGGCGAGCCTAACACAGATCATCTAAAATCTGTAGAGTCTAAATATCCGACTCGACGTGTTGCAGAAAACAATCTAATAGCCTACCAAAATCTTCGTTCTGACTGGAAAGCTAGTCACCACCATAGCAAACTGCCACGCAGACCCTTCCCACATCCGCTAGCTCGAATTATCCAAACCATGCAGGAACCTCCTGAGTATCTCCAAGATATCCTTGAACTAATCCCACTATCCCTAAGATGCTTCCTACATTATAAAAAATAAAGACAAAAAAATTAAAAAATAATAAAAATAATATTAAAAAAGCGAATGCTGTAGAAAAGCATTCCACTCATTACGAGTTCCAGGCTGAAGAGGATGATAAATCCTAAAGCCTCCTTCAAACAAATTCTCCAATCTCCCTATACTATATAGAAACCCAACAGGGAGTGGAGTTTTAGTTGGGTAGAAATCCCGCACTGTTGGATGCACGGGCATCCTTTGCCTTTTGAAGGTTTCTCCACTTCCTACGTAAAACAAAGAAAAAGAAGCATATAAAGTTAGTTTCTGATTTCCAGAGTTCCAAGCGACAACAAACAGCCGTAGCCACCAGCAGCAAGCTGCCTAACTGATAGCAAGTACACCAGCAGCCGAGCTAGTCACCTGCAATTAACACACGTTTGGTAAGCGTTCTAACCTACCATATAATGTATTGTTAATTGTATGTGTAATGAATAGGTTCCTTCCTTTCCGCCTGCCTGCTTCCTGCTCTCGTATACTAACGTCGACGTGTTACGAGACGTTACATAGTGATTCCTGCCTGCACCCTCCGCTGCAGTGTATAATATTAGCTTGTGTTGGTTTTGATTACCTGACGATAGTAACATCAATGTATTACTGCATGTTACTTGTCTTACAGTGGGTGTTCCACTGGGGTATTTAATTCTTGCTTGGGTTAATCTTAGTCACTGGAATACAGCAATGTCAACGTACAAAAATTACTGACATCCCAACACTAGAGTGTATAATTTTGGCTTACCGTGGGGCTGGACACCTTATAATCACGTTGACGTGTTACGAGGCGTTACTTGGGTGTATGATTCCGGTTTATGCTAATATTAGTCACTCTGTAACAGTGACATCAACGTATTACGAAATGTCACGCCGCTTTAGTGATTTCCCGTATTTTATGAAGTATCTATCGTTTGTACCAGTATATTTGTTTCCCCGCCTTCCCCGTTGTTTCACAAACTGCTTCCCGCATTGCTATTTTATCACCGCACTTTCGTATCGCTGTATATGCACCGCTTTTAACTATAATAATTCCGTTGTATTATTTCCGGTGTGCCGTTTTATTGATATTGTTTTGTTTCTTATAATTTTGCTATTGCTTATTTAACCGCCATTATTCCGTCATTGATTTAATTTAACATTTATTCTTTTGTTTATTACTGACTCTTAATTGAATATGTATATTTTATATTGAGCAAAAGACCAACAGACGGTTTTGTTAAACCATTAATGCTGTTTCACTCGTTAGGGAATACGTTTATTTCAGCTGTCCAGTAAGAACGGGAACCCCTGGTTTACTTACCAGACTAACAGCTACCTGTGCCCTCAGTAAGACACTGAGGACCGCAGGGACAACAACATCTGTTCAAGCGTGCGATCTCACGTTAAACTGACCTGGCGCCCGAGGATCATGTTTCCGAAGGATAGTAAATTCTGAAATTATTACGATTTTCCGTTCCGTCGCTAAGGCTCCCCATTAGCAGCGTCGTGGGTGGGAGTTCCGTTAGCATAGTACGTCACATAACATATGCTGATTAACTTTATTATAATTGGCAAATCAGAAAATGAGGTTTCCCATCGGCTGCTAAACACTTATTATTTGATAATACAGTTCAAATTGCAATATGGTGAAGGTGAATAAAGAGAAAACAAGGTATGTTGTTTTTAAAACTGATCATGTACAAAGTGATGTAACACTGGATTATACCTGTGGATTAGTAACGTCGCTGACAGCCTCTTCAGTCAGATTAGTCAGTCTCTGTCAGACTCTTGGGCGTATATGATGATCAAAACTTTAAATGATTCTCTCAAATTGATGCCGTCTGCGCAAAATTTAGTAAGCAATGCTACTCGTTGAAAGTAGTTTCTTTTTATTATGGTCTTATGTTTTGGGGTTTGGGTAAGCGCAGGACACTATCAAACTGCAAGGGTATTTCCTTTGTAAAAAAGAGCGATACGTACAATTTTTTCTCTTAGGGGCAGAGATTATTGTGGATCTGCTTTTAAGGGACATATAATGTTGAGACTTTATGGGTTGTACATATTTTATACCAGAACTTTTCATCTTTCTACTAAATTTGGACTTATTTATGATTATAGTACAAGAAATAAAAGCTTCCTGTCTTTTTGTCAGAGTATCTTTCAAAATCGTACTGAGTATATAAAGAAAATATCATTAATATATTTTTCTGATAGATCAGTTTAAAGAATAGAATGCGATTGTTAATGTGTATAGAGGCGGATTGAAAAAAATAAAGTAGAGTATAATTAAACTTGCCGATTGTTCCTTGGTTGGGACAAATGTTATTGGAATTTTTAAAATATGTTCCGAAGGAACAGATGTTGCCTGCGGAACGTTACAGGAAAACGAACCAACTAGAGATGGACTCTGAATCTTTGGGTAAATATCGTTATCTGAAACGTAAAATAAAATATTGTTACTAACATAATAAACATATATAGTTAGAAAAAAACACTTTTTGAAAAGACAAGGAAAAACTTTAACAGAAACAAATAATATAAAAAACTAAACTCTTTTTCGCGGAGCAACAGATTAAATTGTTTGTTTAATTGATATGCAACAATTGCATTTCCAACATATATTTTAATTTAATTGGCTCATCAGATGTTTTAGGCCTGTACGAACCTACATACCAGATTTACAGAACATCGAGGGTTTCCTTCTAAGTACAGAGACTGTTCCAACTCTGATTTAAATCTGTTGGTTCATGAAAAATAGTTTAGTCACTAGAATATTCGTTGAACTGTGTTAATAGCAAACATATTACTAATCTAATTTAAACAATGAAAATTCACGAACATGTGATATTTTGTAATTCGATAATTTTCTGAGACTGCGATCCGATTGAAACAGCCCCAAAATCGATTTCCTGTGTCTTTAGGTTGAGAATAAAATCAGGTCTAACAATCCAGCATAATGTTTTCACATAGAGCGTTTCGCTATCACGTTCACTAAAATAGAAATAGCGATAATTATTAAGTAGTTTAATACCCCAATAATTATCAGTCGTAATTAGGTTTAACATAAATCATTAAAAAAATTAATACTTCATTACTTAATTCATTACAATTAATAATCAGTTTCGCTTAAAAAGAGTATTTTTAAGAGAAAATTTAGACAAGATTATAAATGAATACTCTACTATTACAAAACTGGTCGCAAAATGAAATAATATTAATATATTAATATTTGTAGTTTAATATGCTAATAAAGATCAGTCGTAATAAGGTTTAATAGAGATAAATAAATAGATATTTTATTTGCCACTTTACAGTTTGAGTCAAATTACGAACAATACATAATAATATAATATAACATACACAAAGTAAGTATCAATATCAAATGTTTACTGGATGTTAAGGAATTCAATTACCTTCATGTTGTAATATGAACCTTTTACCAAATGTGTTCTTAATTTCTGTGAAACTGAGGTTCTTCCATTTGGTAGGACACATATTATATTCTTTATAGTCTCGTCTCAGATACTGGTGGCCACTAATCGAACGCTGGGAATTTATTACGCTTGTGTTTATTACGCGTGTTATGCTGATGAAAATTTTCTCTCTTTACGTATTCTGGTTTGTTTTTGTGTACAAATCACTTTAAATGCGTATAATGCTGGTGCTGTGAGAATTTTGAACTTTTGGAATAATGGCTTACATGACACATTATCTGACGCACCTTCTATAGCTTTAACCTATATTTCTATTCCATAAGAAAGTATGGAGTTAAACATTGCATAATAAGTGCTTAGCGCGGCTCTTTTACCAGTTGTCTTAGCTATTCTCCTAATTGCGTATGTTGCTTTTGATAGCCTTCGGCTAAGTAGCTCCACATGGTTATTCCAAGTTAGTCTCGCGTCTATTTATATCCCATGAAATTTTACACTTTCATGAGTTTCTATATTTCTATCCATTGCAAAATTTATTACCATGGTTTTGTCATTATTAACTATTAGTTCATTTTTATTGAACCATTCGTTTACTATTTCCGAATTGTTTTTTAAACTTTGTAGCACTTCAGTTTACTCTGCTGCTGAAAAGGTAGTGTCATCTGCATACAATACTGTATGGGTGCTACTGTATTGTGGTAGATCATTAATAAAAATTATGAAGAATTATGGAGCCAAAATAGACCCTTGTGGTATTCCCCTTATGATATTTTTTAGACTCAACTAGCAGTCTTAATATACTGCTTGTCTTCTATTCGTTACATAATCGTTCGTAAGTTGTAGCGCAACTCCTCTGATGACGTACAAATCAATTTTTTCAGAAAACAATTTATGTGACATTAAATCAAAGGCTTTGATTAAGTCAAAAAGCTGAGACGTACATTTTTTATGTTGATCTAGAGCCTTGCATATGAATTCCATCACTGAGTGCATAACCGCCTTAGTGCTTAAATTTTCACGGAATCAAAACTGTGTCTTAGTTAGATATCCATTTTTATTAAAAAAACTATTTATTCTGATAGCCCCCATTTTTTCTAATATTTTTGAGAAGACTGGTAAAATTGATACTGGTTTATAATTCTCACATTTTGTTGAGTCACCTTTTTTGTAAATTGGATGTACCCTTGCTACTTTAAATTCATCCAGAAAAATTGCATTTAATAGACATTCATTAAATATGTGTGTTAAATGGGGAATTATAATATCTCTGGTTTGTTTGACAACTTTTGGATTAAAATTATAAATATCTGTAGAACTTTTATTTTTCATTTCTCGGATGATGCTGCTAATTTCATTGACAGCAGCAGGCCAAAAATAAAACGATGTTCCATTTGTTCGCCTTACGTTCACTGTATTAGCTCTGTTTGTTGATTTTGTAACATTGGTCACTAAGTTATCGGCTATTGAGATAAAGTGCTCGTTAAATTCTTCACAGTTTGGGGTGTCTTTATTCAATCTCCCTTTGTTATGATTTCCATTTATCATTGGCCATATTACTTTGTTGTTATTGCCACATTCTTCAATTTGCTTCTCATTGTTCATTCTATTTGTTTCTTCACATAAATTTATGTATCGAGCTTTATATTCAGTCAGCACGTTTAGGCTTTCTTCATTACCTCGTGTATCTTGGAATACCATCATTGTTTTTAGAGTATTTTTCATACCTTCTATTTGAGGATTACTGTACATATTTTTTTTGTTGAAATATAGTACGGTCTAATGGAAACGCTTTCTTAAAATTATATTCATAAATTTCTTGTATTTGTTGCTCGGGCACTTAGTTTTATAGATTTCTTCCCAATTTTCGTTGGCTAATAGTTTCTTAAAGATTTCAGTATTCTTCTTGTTATAAATTCGTTTTGTTACCCACTCATTTTCCTTTTGGGTTGTATGTATTTTTATTGTCTGTGGTTTGCGATCACCGTAACTATTGCCAATATTTGTTGTTTCATTTATGATTTGAATCATGTAATATGTATTAAGAAGCTTAATAAGCTCTTTTTTGGGTTTATTCTGCGTTAGAAAGTTTACATTAAAGCCGCCAGTTAGGATTATATTTGTATCTAAATAATACTATAGTTTTCCTAAATCAAAGTTATCTGTAATGTATTTGATGGAAAGATCTAGATTCCGTAGAAATTTCCCTTTGGCGATCTATAAATTTTGCGTATTACTATTTTTTGTTTGGGCAGGTAAACACATACTTGTTCATACTCGGCTTCCAGGGATTCTTCCTTCATATAAGTTACTTCATTTGCTTCCAGGTTGCTGGAAACATAAATACATACACTCCCATGTATTTTGTCTGCTCTATAATATATTGCTATTAGATTATAAGATTTTTGTGCATGAAGCCAGTGTTCTGTAAGGCAGACAACGTCTGCTTTTTCATCCATGCATAATTTCCTGAGAGCCATTAATTTGTTTGTTACAGATTGGAGATTATAATTAATAATTTTTTACAATTTTATTACCTTTATTTGCATCCCCGTTATATTGCGAGTTGGTAGCATTTTGTCTATGGTTAGCTATGGTATCTGGCTTTTTTGGAATATCCAACGGAAATATACAGGCACCAGTTGGCCATATAGATGGATTCTTTACCCGTTCCAATTGATCTTCTTCAACAGATAATTTAAAAGTTGAGTATATAGCTGGATGCTTGTCTTTTAATATGTGCATTTGTTACGTTGTTTGCTTTTAAATGTTCTTCCAGTATTTCCATAGTTACAGTAGGATGTAGTCTGGACACGTGTAAACTAACCAATTTAGCTACTCCTTTTAAAGAAGCATGTGTTAAATTGCCTTTAACAAATGGCGTAAGTCGACCTTTTCTGTAGCTATAATCCATTAATCTTCTTGTATTATCGGTGATGGCTCCCCCAGGATTTGATTGTGTCGACATTATAGTCGAATTTCTCTCATTATTTAAAGATCGTGTAATAGCATTTTCGTTATTCAGTTCACATGCTTGATTGAAATTTCGCGATGCCACGATCACATACGTAGCTTTATGTCGCCGAGTGTTGTGTTGAGGTTTGTGTGGCGATAGTGCCACAACTTTTTGATTATTTGTCGGACAGTAAGTGTCTCCAGTCATTAATTCTGATACAGCTTGCTCCATCTGTTTCGTACCATGAGCAGCCTCATTATTTTGCGTTTTATCCAATATTTGCGACTTGGATTTATCGCTTGCCTTTTCATCAACAATCTTATTGTTTACGTTTTTATCATTTGATGTAAAACGGTTAATATCGGTTTCAGATGGCTTTATACTTGGATTAGGTTGTAAATCTTGTTCTATAAATTTGTTCATCATACCTTTCCGATCCATTACTTCCTTTTTAATACTATAGTTTTCCTTCATTTTTGATTGCAGAGAATTCGGATATTAGAAATCTCTTTTAACTGTCGTACCAGTGTTGTGGGATGGTTTGACATGTTTATTTCATCAATTAAAATACTTTTGTTGTCCAGAAACTGGGTTTCATTATTTTTCTTTAGCTTCTGTATTTAAAGTACGTACTAAGTTTGAGGTTATGTCATGTTGTTTACAAGCATTACAGAACATTGCTTAATTTCACCATCAACTTTTCATATGTTTCTATAGATATTTTTACACATTCTAGATGAAATAGCGATTTACACATTTTTTCGCACTGTATATAATCATATCTCGTAATGTTTTTCTCACACACCTTACACGGCGGCATTGTTGCAAGTTGGGGTTATAGAGAAAATTATTTACTTTTAATTTTTTTACTTATATATAGTATATAATTAAAAAGAATAATACTTCATTACTTAATTCATTACAATTAATTATCGGTTTCGCTTAAAAAGAGTATCTTTAAGAGAAAATTTAGATGAGATTATAAATGAATACTTTACTCTTACAAAACTGGCCGCAAAATGAAATAATATTAATATATTAATAACGTGTATCAGTATCTTGGAGAAAACATTATTCAATTAATCAAACCAGTATTAGAATATTATTTATTCAATACAGAATAACAAAAGCACAATCCGGATTTCGGGGTGTTACCCCCCCCCCCCCTTATTCAAGCGTGAAAATTACTAAAATATTGTAATTTTTTTAAGTTTTTATTTTCATTACATTTTATTTAAGATGTAATGAAACTATTACATTATTTTAGTAACTTGTTTTTGTTATTCTGTATTGAATAAATAATATTGGAGATTGGAATACTGGTCTCATTAATTGAATATTAATACATTTTATTGCGACTAGCTTTGTATTTTGCTAACTGGTTCATCTAAAGCTTATAAGAATTGAAAGGTAGATTATGAATGAACGCTTAAATACTTTTTTTAAGGAATATCGGTTGCAAAATAAAATTAATTTAATAAGATTGTTATCGTATGACATATCCCACGTAAAGTAATTAAGGTAATAAGTAATTCTCTACTATAATAAAAAATTATTAATCAAATTTTATTCAATTCGCGTAGCACATAAATTCGCCAAATAAAAATTCTAATATGCGAAATGAAAACTGCATTTGTTTAACACCAATGCAGTGGAAAGGAACTATAACGCGAGACAAATTGATCACCGGCGTCCTTAATACGCGTTCGCGGGAAGCAGCCGTGATGTCGCGAGTTAGTATGAACGCAAGAAATTTCGCTAAGCGTACACATATATTCATACAAAAAAACAAGCATTATTTCGTTAAGTTGGTACAGCCTGGTACAAGAAATCTCCCATGTCATACTTAGATGCATGTGTAAGCGTTTGTCCTTTGCGGAAGTCTTTCCGTAAAATATTTTAATCTTATCGAAGGAGCAACTTATGTTTTCGTAGATTTTTGCTAGCGAAGTAACGCAATATTGATTCTTAAAATTTCAAACGAATCAAAGATGCTTTCCCATTAGACGGACTTCTAAACTTTCTAAGATTTTTAGCACAAGTTTCTTTCAAGTCCCATGTCGAGTTACGCACATACCACTGTCCGGGGAATCCGGAAGAAGCGTATTCCTGCCAGCTAATTTCATATAAAAGGACCCACTAAATCCAGCATTATCCAGACAATGCATTTTGGCTCTTGTGGTAGTTGTCTTCGAGTGAGCGATTTTGCTCGTTTCAACTAGCATAATTCTTATTGCATATTTTTTGCATTGTTTGTCATTAATTTATTATTTCACTTTCACGTATTATCTAAGGTTATTTTTGCTTTCCCATTATGTAAACGATGCAATTATGGTAGTTTGACATTGATTTGCTATCAAAATTTTCAGTTTGGCAACGTCTATATACTAAGAGCCATACAAAAGCAGATAAATTATAACATTTTCAAATATAATTAAATGTCAAATTCATTTTTAAAAAATATAGTTATAATTCAACATAGTTGTTTTACATTTATCTAATATTCAATGTTTTACAATATAATTCATATTTAGAAAATATATTATTGTGATCATAAAATGAATATGTTGTTTGATCAATAATTAGCGATTCGCTCAAACAAACAAACATGTCGGACGATAAAATAAGTAATAAATCAAGTTCAGGTATTGACTCAAATGCGGCTATGTTGACGAATACAGCAAGTGAAAACGAAAACAAGATGCAAATTTCCAAATGTGGTAATTCAGATAGCGCGGAAATTTCGATAAAAGAATTTTTAGATTTTTTAAAAACGGCCTACCAAGTTAATGAAGGAATAGAAAATATGTTAATAGCTGAAGGTAAACTATTAATTTAAAACTTAATATAAACGTTGATAAGTCAAAGAATTTTACATTCTTGTTGTTGAGGATAATTAATTAGTTTGTATAAATTATGCGAGTTATTTTGAAGAATAATATGATCATAAAAATACAATAAACATTTCTCCAACACAGTGGCGTACCTAGAACTTTTGCCACCCGGGGCGGTCTCCAATTTGCCGCCCTTTCTAAGTCAATCAATTGATGGTTTTTATAAATTAATAAACATAAATAAATAATTGCAATTGAGACAAACTATAGGTGGGGAACTTTGTTTACCAT